>PGCI01000097.1:217500-293410 GCA_002873125.1 Puccinia coronata f. sp. avenae | reverse complement strand
AAGCCAACCTGAATAAAAAAATTTCCAAGGGTTAATTATGTGGACAGGAGTACTGGAGGCCAAGACCCAAGGGGGGGTAACATTAATACATCAAGGAATGGGGCCCCCAACTCAGGATCAGGCATTCACAGCTCAATCACATTCATGTCACACACAACAATCCAACCACAATTTAACCTCAAGTTCTGCAAACCCCCCTTTTTGAATATTTTCTCTTCATTTAAGCCCTCTCTTCCTCTATAATTTTCCACATGTTCCATTGTATTCCATCAATCACAGTTCAGCCCCTTCTCTCTTGTATTTTCCACTATTATATTAGTTCTATGATGTCATTATATTCCACCAACCACAACTCAGCCAGTTTTTTACTCATTTTCTACTCATTCCATTGTTCCATTTCCTTCCTCCAACCACAAGTCAGCCATTTTTGGCTCTTCTAGTTGATTTATACTCTCACCTCCTCATTTCCTCAACCACATTTTGGCCATTCCTCTATTTCCCTCCCAAAAGATATATAAAGGGCCTGTTTCCTCCCTCCTCATTCCTCTCACCATCAGATTGTATACATCAGTACTCATCCCTGGTCACTACTCACTCAAGCAATATCATTAATTCTTACTATCAGCCTCCCTGGGTATATTACCTGGCTCTGCTAGAGGAGTTATTTACTTGCCACCTAAGACACAGTCTTACTATCAGCCTCCCTGGGTATAATTGGTTACCTGGCTCTGCTAGAAGATTAGTCACTCATCTTATTAAATGAATAAGTCTTACTATCAGCCTCCCTGGGTGCAATTGGGTACCTGGCTCTGCTAGAAGATCAGCATATTAACCATCATCTTAGACATATCTAAGCATCTTCACCAAGCCACACTATTATTTAAGAGTCCATACTCTTATTCTTGTTCAACAAACTCTCCCAGCTATTACGAGAGGCAGCCCTTCAAGCACTCATCCCTCTCAAGCTCTATTCTACCACCTAGAGTAGTTCCACAGCGTTGGGCGATGATCTGGATGATCTTGGGGCCGAGGGAGTGGATGTTAGGGAGCGTGAAGCGGCGCTTGTTGCGCGGCAAGATGATGATGGTACCCTGGTGCACGAGCTCCTGGATCACTTACGTCAGCATTGCCTTGCATGTGTCTACCCGCTTCCGCGCCAACCGCCCATTTCCTGCTCCATCAGAAATTTACTGCAAGATATCGTCGCCCGCTTCTCCGCCATTGGGTCCCCGCCGTTGCTGTCTCGCCCTTCCGAGCCTGGGCCCAGCAGCTTGTCCGTGAACTTGTGCATTGCATCACAGCCTCGCATGCGCATCATCCGGCTGAGCATCCTCGAGAATATCCTAGATCAAGCAGTCCTCCACCAGGTTCGTCTCTCACCCTTTCATCTTCTTCTTCATTTCTTGGTAGTTATAACCTCGTATTTCTCCCTGCACCTTGGTCACCCCTCCTCCGCACGCCTTGCCGCCCACTGCTCATCCGTCTCTGCTGCCGCCTTGCTCTCTTCCTCTTGTTCTCCCCGCTCAATTGCATTCTTCAGCTTCTGCTCGCTCGTACGGCCGTCGGAACACCTCTTCGATTGTCCAAAAGCTCTGGTTTTGCTCCTTGCAACCTCTGCCAGTGCCTCCGCGGAAACCGACTGTGCTGCCATTGACCACCCCTTGTGTTTCTCCTCGCACCTCGGTCCCCTCGAGACTTTTTTTTCACCTTCTTGCTCAATCCTTTTGGTTACCGTTGCTGTTCAATCGTTTGGACCTCGTCCCTGCCCAATCGTTTTGACCCCGTTGCTGCTCAATTATTTGGACCCCATTGCTGCTCAATTGTTTGGACCTCTATCGCTGCTCAATCATTTGGACCACGGGAACCACTGGATTCCAAAAACAACTAAGAATCAAAGGCCATCATGTGCGCGGAGGCAAGTCATTTCTCTATCTATATAACCCCATCCCTCCCAATGTCATATCATTTTGCCATGACTTTCCTCTGGAGGCCTCCACTGGTGTGCGTATGAACCATCCGGTTGAGATGCCCTACGTCACTGCCAGTGTGAAGGCCTCTATGATGCATGGACAGCATGGTTGAACTAAGGGAGAGTTGATGGGGGCATTGATACCATGCTGACAGTTTTTTCTCTTTGGCACTAGTTAAACCAGGTCACCCAAACCCAAAACAATGTGCAACCTCCAAGGCGCTTAATCCAGCTTACCGAGGCATGCGCAAAGAAATACCTTAACCCTCCCCCCAACACCCTCGAAACCCCCATTTGCAAATCCTGTCCTGGAGAGGCCCACGATCCTCTAGAGTGCGTTAAGGACATCCAGCGTCGATGCCCTGATTACCAGCTGTCTCTGGACTCCCCTTTAGAATTGGACAGTCGCCATTGATCAAGAATGCCCCCACTACATGTGCTCCATGCCCTCAACCCGCCCCAGAAAATCTCTCGAATAAGCAGCTTCGTCATCGAGCTTTCAAATCAGCCCAACAGCTTCAACACCGAAAGGACGCCAACCTCAAGTTTGCTGGGCAGGAGCAAATCATGGCCCATGTTTGCCGGAAGAACCGCGACATCAACATACGTATGTTCCACAAAAGCTTCATAGCCTACGCGGATAGCTGTCGCAAACACATTGTTGCCATAGTCAAGTTCTACCCGTTTGCCACGATGGACAGCTCACTCATGGCCCGGTTCCAAAATCTCAGCCACCATCTAATCGCCCAATCCAAATTCCAGAATCCCAACTACTGAATGGTCCAGCATACGCCGGCCATCTTTTCAGTCTAGGTTGGCGTAAAGCATACGAATCAAAGACTACAGTTGGAATCACCGGAATTGCAGAGAAGGTATCTCGTGATCGCAAAGGCTGGGAAGATCTCCAAACCCATCTACCTGAGGTCAATGATTCATTGGTGAACGCTTTGAGGCCCTTTCAAAACCTCTTTTTGACGAAGTCAAAGATCACTTCCAACCTTTGGAGGCTCCTGGCCTGTCTCCTGATTTTATAAACCGATCCCGATGCATTCACTTGTCACTTATCCTTCACCCTCAACAACTTTTGTGATCGAGACTCATCACCCTACACCTTTGTCACATGGCTCCCAATCAACAAATCGACTGGCCAATTGGTTGAAGGCCCACTGGACGGATTTGGTGGAGAATTTGTCTTTCCTAAACATGGGTTTGGTATTGATTTTTCAGTTTTCCAAGGTGTTGTTGAGTGTGCATGGAAGGCAACACACTTTGCTCATCTTACTTTACCCTCTACAACTCCCATTTCTTCTTCACATACTGACTTGGTTACTCTGTCCAGCTCCCCACAAAAACCCAAAGAGCTTTGCAACTGATCAAAGATGAGTACTACAAAAAATGTGAAGACAAAAAAAGATTGGGTTCCTGGTGATAAAGCTAAACTTCTTCAAGATTCTCTTGCTTATCCAAAAAAAAAAAATTAACAAATAACAAAGATGTTGATCAACCACTTGTAAAGCCAAAAAAAAGTTGTAATTTCTCTATCATAAATATAGTGCTCATGTGTTATTGATGGATTTGAGAAATCAGTGATATATATAAATCTTCATTTGATTACTGAAATTGTGAATAAAGGGGTGTGATAAGATTGCTCATGTTTTGGCTGCATAAAAGCAGTATTCAGAGTGGTATTGATGGAAAACCTATCAGAATCCAGGGTTTCAAGGGGGAATGGTGAATAAGTAAGTGGTTGTAAACATATTGCTCAACTGTTGGCTGCATATCCCTAATCATCAATAACCAAGGTGGTCCCTGTGGCAGGTGTCATGGAATCCAACATATTAAAACATGAAGCATAAATGTCCAGCCACTCATGGGCCTTCTCATGTCTGGGTAGAGGGTGTCTGTTTCGAGTTGGTCTGGGTGCAGGAAACAAGTGAATGTTTGTCAATTGAAGAACAACAAAATGTCTCAGTCCATGAATATAAGCTATGATGATGGGTGGGTTTCTGTTTGGTCCACAGAAGTGGGGAAGGGCTGTGTGTGAATAATATTCTGAGAAGAAGAATACAGGGGTCTGGAATGCATTTGCAATTGGGGCTGCCATTGCTGGCATGGTCATCCACTTATTTTCATTATCTAAACATGGGCGTGAACTGGTGACAATGAGTGAATTTTCTATATCTTCAATATCATCAATTGTGGAATCCATTTTGTAAAATTCTCGTCTGTTTTGTATTTCTTGGTATAATTGCTTCCTAATTTGCATGAAATCTTCTTCATTTCTCCCCAAGCTAGCTGCAATGGCCCAATACCCACAATGTCCATCCGGCCTGACGTCATATATGCCTTGAATATGTGCTTTTATAAATGTTGGAAGTTCATGGATCACATCTGGTATGGCTGGCTGATTGGCTTTTAACACAGATGAAACATCCTGGACAAATCTAGAATTTATTGGTTTTATGTTTGACATATTTAAAGCTGGGTGGCTTGATGAAGGATGGGCACCAGGATCAGAAACTTTCCTGTTGGGAATTGCCCAATTTTTTGGCTTGCCTGGCTCTTCTCTAGGATTTATTGGAAATGCCCTGTCTGTTGGGCATGCTATGTCATTGTGGACAACAATTGATTTGGGCATGGAATCCTCATTTATCACAGGGTCCTTGTTTGCATTGCCATTCTTCTTGGATTTGAGCCATACATTTTGGCCATGCTCCAACGCTTCAGACATCTGTTGTTCAGATATAGGTGTAACCATCAGATTGGAGAGATTCCTGTGTGTCTCTGGGGCATGATGTGAGAAGCAGTTCAGAAGATAGCTATTCATAGACGAGTGAACAATATGGCGTGTCATTGAACCAGATTCCTGTCTTCCTCTGGCTTTCTTGAAAGTCTCAACAGATCTGCACTTTCCATCAAAACAATTGTGCTGTACATTGAGACAGCAATCAATCCTCTGAATGAAAAATTGGAAGGATTTCTCAGGTATCAGTTTCTCAGGCTTTTAACAAGAGGTGTGCTCTGGTACTTACAGGGGCAGGGATAAATCTTTTTTGGTGGGATTTAGTGAGAGTCCTCATGTGACAATCCATTTGAAATTCACCTAGCTGGCACTCCTCTATGAGCACATAAAATCGGCCTAACCCCACTATTTCCCACATTGAAACTACACAAGCTGGCTGTGTTCTTCCTTTTCCTGGGCTTGTTTCCTGGTGGGCATGGAATGAAATGTCAATATATGCTCATCATACATAATCTGATTTTTTTTGTTGTATTTCAAATGATTCACCAATACAAATTCCCTTTCTGATTATTTCCTTCTGGTTCAACTTGATACTGGCAATCTGCCTGATCTCATAATGGCTGTGGCCTTGCTGAAGCACTATGGGTATCTCTTCTTTCTCAACTTCAGGGACCTTTCTAGTGTGTATCCTGGGGTATGTTTCTCTTAATGATATGTTGGGGTTGAAACCCAAGGACTTTTGCATGTCTTTTTGCTCCTGGAAGATTTTTGTTACATTTGCTGAGGGTTGGAAATATTCTTTAGCTGAATGATTATACAAATGAGCACCTGATAAAATCAATCTCATAATCTGATAATTACTGAAGCTAATGGCAATGTCACAACTTGGACTGAGCCGATTAGAGTGAATTGATGAGTTGCAAAGGATGCTATTGTAACTTTCAAACTTATCAGTGGCAAATAGACTTGCATTACCAAATCTCTCAATAGAATCAGGCAGGTGCAAAAGAATATGGAATTTTGGTTTGTTAACCCATTGTGCTGACATTTTGGAGACATTGTGCAAGAAAACATTGATGTGAACTTTCAATTCTTCAATATAAGGGGCCATCCTACTGATTTTAGTCTGAAAAGCCATACTTCCAATGTTGCAAAGGGGAATCCATATATCCTTTTGCTCTTCTGTCATCAAAGAGAAAAAAACAAAATGTGCCACTTGCAAAATAAGACAACAATCTTTCCCTATAAAGCTTCCATAGTGCTTGATCATGTAACTGGCTTGTATTGGGGGCAAATTAAGAGCATCAATGTTGAATGATTGTAAACAAGCCTCCACCTCAAATTTATCTTGTGGATTCAAACTTCCCAAAAAGTCATTTCTCAAGTACTTCACTATTCCTAGGAGAATGACGTGCAAGATTTCTACTGGGCTGTCCTTTCCACCATCAAACTCCAAAAGTTCCAAAAATGGGTTGAGCACTCTATGTCTGGTTTTACTGCTGATAGAAATTATCCTTTCTCGTTCTTCCACACTTCTGCTCACAAGTTCTATTAGTTGGGATGAGAGTTTGTCTTTCAATCCAAATGAAGTAGATTAAGTATTATATGCATCCTTAGACTTCTCAAGAAAAGTTATCCACATCTCCTTGGTGTTCTTCACAGTCTCTTCCCACTTTTGTGCATCTGGCAATTGAGGTATTCCAAAGAAAGCTTTGATGTATTCAATGTTGCTCTTTTTGTCTTGTCTTTCTGTTTGTAAATGACATGCTCTACATGGATTGTTTGACTGCCCAGGATTTGGAGTATTTGTAACTTCAGCAGCCATAGGTGAATCCCCAAGGAAGCACAGAGCCACTGACATGAACAAGACTTCTTCTTTTAATCCACAGTCATAGACTACACTACCAACTGTTGTCAGGTGACTAATTTTATTGATAAAACATTGAGAGACAAAACATGATGAGAGATAAAATGCATGTATGAAAGAGCAATTAAATTTCATTTAAAATAACCAATCAATAAATGTTTGAGCCATGATGAAACTACTAACTTTAACTCCTGAATAATTGGTTCAGCTAACTCCAGGGGTCCAGCAACATTTGAAGTGGTCAGGAAGTGGCATTTATATTCCATGTTTGAATGTGAAGGGGGTCAACCACCCAAAGTGACGTGAAAAGAAACATGTTTATTCCATTGTTTGGATTTGTTGCCTGAGGTGTCATCTGCATACAGCACAATGGGAAAATGTCATATTATCTTTCCCTTTGCTTTAATTCTCCAAGGGTTTGGGAGTTGTATCCTTTTGGGTGGACCAAAATGTCTTATTTCTTGAAGAACATCCGTGGATCAGCATTCTATCATGATCAGCAATTCTAGCATAATTAGCAAGGATGACTCACCAACAAGATGATTTCTTATATGGTCAAGGAAATACATGCCATCAGCAGTAAACATTTCCATGCATGTCAAGTCAAATTGTGATACTGGTATTGCATTCAAATTGATTGAATTGAAAATTACATCTTCTGGAATCAAGACTGCCAACCCACTTTTCTCACCAGGCTGCAGAGGGGGTAAGGGAAAAAAATTAGGAGTGATGCACTTGGCATATAGGGTGTTATTGGGAATGTAGAAGAATACTGGTATCACAATATCTTACATTGGTCCTTTCAAGGTCACTGGCTCATATATATAATAATGTTTTGAACCATAAGCCACCATTTGAACTCTAGCTGCTGGTGATAACTCTTCTCTCCACTTGACACTTTGGTGTAAGGCATAAACATCTTCCCCATGTGGATCATGTGGATAGAATTCTAAGTGGCTGTTGACATATGGATTTGCAAGCTCCTAAAAAACAAGCACAGGTAACAATAAATCAAAAACCAAACCCCCCTCTTCCCAATGAATAGTAAAGCAGGATATTCTTACATGAGCTATAAGATCCCTCAAGCTGAGGGAAAAACACTTGTTCTGCAAAACAGAAGTAGTTTCAAATATGTTGATGTTAAGCATCTTCCTGATATTCATTCTCTGTCTTCTCATTGTGCTCCAGTGAGGAAGGTAGATCTTGAACAAGGTCAGACTCAAACATATCTGACAATACATTGACCGAGACATCAAATGGTGCAAATGGCCCAGGATTAGTGAAGCCACAAGATACTGCTCAGGAAAAATGAAGAAGTCATTAGATATGATCAAGTAGCACAGCTTGACAGTGAAATCAATCAAATTTAGTATGAAATCTCACCTCCATCTTCTTGAATGGAAACCAATTCACATCAGCCAATCTCTTGTCTGCATCACTCCCTGAATCAGATTCAGAATCTGAATCACTGGTGCCTTCTTCTTCAGGAAAACCTGAAAGAATAGCCTCTTCTAACCAGTGAGATATGTTTTGGATGGCGGTAAATGGAAAAGAAGAATTATCACAATCACTTTGAGTATCATTTTTGCTCAAATTCCAAGCAAAAGGATTATTGATGTTTTTTTCAGGAGGTAATTCTTCAGAATGGGTGTCTATGGGGTCATTATACCAAGTTATATCATGAGGAGCATCCAAATCCATTTGATCAGGATGATCACTGGCAGCATTTAAATTGCCCCTTAATCCCCAATTTGATGTTGCTGGATTAAAGTTAGCAGATAATAACTTGTTGAATGCCTCCCTTTCTTTAGACTTTTCCAGGTGACTGGTTAATTTCAAGTGCTTTGGAATATAGGAGCTATCACATGGCTTTCCCCAGCAAATCATACATTGGAACTTGTAGCCTGTAATGGGGTCACCAATAGTTGCAAACCCTGTGAAATGACCCAAATGACGAAATGAACAACAAATATATGATAAACCAACCAACAAGACTCACCAGGGATTTGGGGGCCATCCATGATGGAAAAGGAGAGGGGATGATAGTGGAATGTGTGCTTGAGGAAGCCCCTGGAATGTTACTTAGTAAGATGCAGAACTTGGAGAGATTAAAATGGAGTAGTTTCAGTTTATTCTAAGAGGAATAATCTTCACGAGGTGTTGTCTAATATATGAGTAAGTAACATGCACAAAATAGATGGAAAAAAGTTTAGAAGTGAAGATAGTGGTGAAATGAATACGGGAATTTTTTGAATCAGATCATTGTCCAAGGGCAAAAAATCAAATCATTTTCCAGGGGACCGTTGTGACTTGTCAAGAAAATTTAAAAAAAGGTGTGTGCCCAAAGTTGGATGACGTTATACACGCAGCTTTTCCGCAGCAGGCACAGTATAAAACCTGTTCCATGATCCAAAACCAGTTCCAAGTTCCACGTCATCACTCCCTCTTTCTTGCATAAACCACCCAATCAAATGTCTCAGCAGGATGATCCCAATTTTTTCTCTTCCACCAAAGTACCCTCCTTGCCAACACTTGAAGGATGGATTACCTTGCCCTCCAGTTATTGACCCACCTTAAGAACAAATGAAAACAACAATGAAACAATCAATCCTCTGCTTATTTCTCTGAATGACTCCGGTAATTCCCTCTTATCATCAAAAACAAGCCTGTGGCTGAGTTTCATCATCTGTTTCATCACAAACTTCAAAAAACAGGGAATCGTGATAGCATGGTCCACCCTGCCATGTCAGGGCCAGAGATCGAGATGGCCAGCATACCCAGTCATGTCAGGCCGATTAGACATTCAGCACGCCAGGTTTCCACACCTGCACATAACAGAAGCAGATAAAAAGCCACTGAGAACCGTCCCACATCACCATCAAGTGCAAGCATTGGTGGTATGACCGAGCAATCAGATCCTCCAACAGGTTCTATCAACAGTTCATTATCATCTGTAGAAACCAGACAAACTGACCCCCCCTCTTCAATTGAGTCAATCGTGAGGCGACTTCAATCCATTCAGCCAAATACCGAGGTCCCTAGCGAGCTTGGTGATGGGATACAGGATCTGTATAGTGTAAGTTAATATATTGAAGCCCATGTTTGTATCAAGTCTCCAAATGTGTATTGTATTTAACATGCAGATACCCAAGGAGGAAAGATGGCCCATAACCGTGACCATGATGGCAATATTGGTCCGCACTCTGGCCCAACAACCATCAAACAGCATCAATCCAGTATCCTCTGATGTTCCAATGGGCCCTTTTGAGTTCAGTGCTACATTCAAAACGTTCCTCTGAACCAAAATCCAACAAATCTTACTGCGAGAGGACCTGGGGCTTATGGCCGCAAAGCAGCCCGCCGTAAAAACATACAGAAGTCCCCATTTGCATTAATCAAGGTGTGGATTTGTGTGACATGGTGTTTGGCTTTGGAGACTGATGGTCAAGTTGATTTAGGCCCTCATCAATCAGAAACCAGATCATTTCCAAGGATCTTACTTACCACCCCGCTATCCTGATGCCCAATCAGTTCAACAACTCAATAAACTCATTGGAACCACTGTCAAAAGTGAAAAGAACGCTCTTGCCACAATCCTGAAGACTGGTCTGTCTTTTACCACACCCCCGACAATGGTTCCTGACCTTTCCACCATCATAACTAAGGCCTACAGCAGCTTCCACCCTCAGTTCAGTGATGCCAACGAAAAGCAGATAATGGAAAGCCCACTGATGACTAAGCTTGCACAGGCGCGTATAGCTTATCTCCGCCTGATGATCAATGTTCACCAACACCAACGTGCATCTGGGACCAAAGGAGCTCCTGCGTTGTTCTGGGATCTTATTGATGAGGACCTTGAGGCACAGAACCAAAAAAACAAGATATACAATGTAGCATTTGCTCAACTTGTGTATGAGAAGGACATTCAACTTTGGAACGGAAAGCAATCATTGGCTAACGTGGCAACCAAGGATCAGGGACTACCAGATGAGGAAAAAATACTTGAAAGGGTCACTGCTTGCTTGTAAAACAACAGGGAAACTACATAGCCCTCCTTTCCTCTCCCTCCACTCTAGTTTGGTTTCAAATCAATCTTTCTATGCAACCCCTTCTTCTTTATGTGTTCCTTTTTATTTCTATAACCTTTTTTCTCTTTCACCACTTTCCTTTAATATCTTCTCTTTTTCACCTATTGTTTTTATTGGATCTCGTATATGTGCAGAGCTAGCTACACAGTTGTTGGAGCTAATTACACGGTTTAGCAAACAAACGGTAGACATTTTTATCAACAGGGGAACCTGCCCAAGAGCCCTGCAGGACCTTTTGTGGGGGAGTGAGATTAGTCTGAGGACGGCAGAGGAACGCTTTTCAAGCAATTGCTCCTGCGGTATGAAAACGAAATGAAGCAAGTGTTATCAAATTGTTTATGTGCCTGTTGTAGGAATGATTTCCTGTCAATGTGACAACGGGTTGTCAGAACCTTTGCTGAGTTCTGAAAGCATTCAGGCACCTTTCTGTTTTGAGATCGTTGGTTGACCAGCTGTGGAGTGGCGTAGAATCACTTTCTCATTGTTTTGAAATTGCGTTTTCAGAACCTTTTTCCATAGACCCAACCAGACACGTCGGGGCGGGTGTTCCCAAGGAACGTTCTGTGAACATGAACCTCGACAATCTGAGAACGTTGGGGTGCACCCGCGGTGTAGTAAACTAAAGCCTCTCAAACGGAGGGTCCCGAAGGGACCCGCGTCCCCGCGGGACGCTCTCCGTAGGAGAGGAGAGGCCCCGCGCCCTGCGGGACCCGCTGAAGCGCAGGACCAGAGGCTTGTGAGCTAGCACAACTCGCTCACTCTGGAGAGTCTCTTCCAACCCAACAAATGCATCTCAGGGCACACAACCCTTTTTGCAGCACCACACCACACCACCAGATTTCGTCACTCCTCCACAAAAATACCTCTGAAGAATAGCTGGAATCAATTTTTCCCTCTCTGCTTCCTGGCTTTCCGTGCAATCAGTTATTGATGATGATTTACACAAAACACCAACTTAAGAGCAACCACATTGGGCATCAAATTCCTGCGGATTTGTGAAACTAACTTAATGCCAGATTAGGCTAATCTTGGCCCTTTTTTGCACCGGTATAGGATTAGCTGGACTGGTATAGCCCAATACCCAAGCTAATCCAATCAACCACATTGGTATACAACTCGGAAAAAATGGACAACAGCCCAATTCCGTTTCCTGATGATGAAAACCGGTCAACGAGACAAGTGTTCACTCTTCTCACTGGCCGGTTCTTACCGCCGGTCAGAACCGGTCAGCGAGGCAAGTGTTCAATCTCCTCAATGACTGGTTCTTACTGCGGGTCAGAATTGGACATTTCAGCCATTGAGAGGAGTGATTGCTCCCCTCACTGACCAGTCTACACCGGCCATTGAGAGCAGTAATTGCTCCCCTTGTTTTGACTTGCTTGGTGCAGGTACAATGGCTGGTGGAGTTTGCAAGGAGCTCAGGTTGTTCATGTGTGCCATGGGGGAGATATTGAGAAGTAGTAAAATGAGTGATGGCAAGAGTGTTTGCAGCGTCAAAGTTTGGGATGGGTGGTGGGGCGGAGGTGATGATTCCGCTTAATCCAGGGCCCTTTGAATATTCATTTCAACCAGAAATCCTAGGATTTACAGGGTACAGAGTTGTACTCCGCTCGCTCCAGAACTGATCCTGGAGCGAGGTTATGCCGGCCAAATCTTGCCCGATGCGGTTGGGCGGTTGGATTAGCGTTGCTAATCCGCAGGGATTTCATGACCGATGCTGTTGCTCTAACAAAATAAAGAAAAACAAAATAATTCTACACAAGTTCTTCCAAAAAAAAAAGATAACAAATAAAAATAAAATATACCAAGTGCAACATGCAAAGCAGCTCAAATGCTCTTTGCTGGTGTTGCAAGGCTGGTGGTGCAGCATCATGCAGTGTTGGGTCACCACATGTGGCAAGTCCGCTGCAAGCAATTTGTGGACAGTTGTGTGACACCCTGTGAAATACAGTCCAGGGCTCCGAGCTTGAGTCTCAGTGCTTCAGGGACCATTGAAGATGCTCTTAACCAAAACACTCATCTTGGTGACACACGGTCCCAACATCTTGTGAACCCTCTAGTTAAAGGTTTCACACACCTTATGTAATCCGCCTCCAGTACTTACATACATAGTCCTGTTGGCCCCGCGCCCCACCTAGCTTGGTAGAGACTAAACTTTGTCCTTCTACCGTGCTAGGTGAGTCACACCCATTCCTCATCTAGCTTAAACCAATCCCCTTGCTTCAGAGGGCCAGGTATTGCCAAAGCGCCCCTTGCCCTGCAAGGCCTCCAAAGGAGGGGCTTGTATGTAATATCCACTTTTTGGCGTGAGTGTTTCCAATGCTTTGGTGGGGGTTTTTTGGCATTGTAATTTTGACACACTTTCACTAATGTGTTTCTAATGCCTTTTTGGCATGTTACACGCTCAGTTCAGGCGCACGTTTTGCCACCCTTTTTGTGACGCTACACCATCTCTTTCCCAAGGCAAGCTGCTCCAAAAATTAGGATTTTTATCATCCGTTCACTTGTTTTCATGTATCCAGAGCTGTATGCATGCACATCTACGCATAAAGCATAGTACATAGCTTATGAAGATAAAAACACACCAAGGCGTACACCAGGACCCTGGAAAGCCCCTATATATGTCAGTAATGAAAATGTATGAATTTTTGGCCAAAAACCCCAAATGATACTCACCAAAAATGTATCAATGACCATTTTTTCCATGTAGGTTACTCACCTGAAATGTATGAATGTTTGATCAATTAGGAGGTTTGACAAGTTTTTTACATCTTTTCTCACTCTTTTCTGCATTTTTTTGGGATTTGAGATGTTAGAGGTGAGAATATGGCCAGAAGAAATCCATGAGGTATCATTTCTCTTGGTATCTGGCCGAAAAAATGAACAAAAATCACTTTATGGGGTTGGGGGTGGGCCATCCGCACCCCCGGCCCCCCATAATCCCGGATTCCTCCTCCCCCAAACCCGCACCTCGGTGGAAAGGTTACTCATGAAACATGTATGAATGGGCTTGAAAAATGTATGAATCTTGGCAAAATCCAGGATTTTTTGTTACTGACATATATAGGGGCTTGCCAGGGTCCTTGCACACCCCTACAGCATACCTCATACTGGATTTACCAGTTCAACTCCACATAGCTGCACAAGTACATATTCTGAGTGTTGGATTTTGGGAAAAACCAACGTAATTTTAAATCTCTTGGATAGAGAAAAATACTGGGTGGATTGAAATTTTGAGGAAGCCAAGTTGAAGCCAAGATGCCTGGCTATCTTGGCTCTAAACTAATGGGCCCCCAGATGCATGGTATTGGCTCTATTTGCAATTAATTACAAATTATGGTGAAATATCTGAAATTAGAGCAAGCGCCCACACCAGAATCTGGAGATAACTCATAAGCCTCTCCTACGGAGAGCCCTCCGGGCAGGTCCCCCAAACCCTCCGTTTGAGAGGCTTAGTTAGGCTAGTTTCTCATTTCTTTCCACCTTTTCATTCTTCAGTTCCTTTTTCCTTTCTTTCTTCAGTTGTAAATAGAGCGACTAAACTTCTTACTTCTACCGTGCTAGCAAAACACTCCGCGGTTCTAGAATTTGCCTCCCAAGATCCACGGATCTTGATTCTAGAGCCCCCTCTGTCAAGTATAGTGAAGAGGTGAATCACACATCTTACACATCTGACTGGTGAGACTCAATTTGGCGGACGCAAAACCACAAGTAACGCATGGAGGGTCAGCAAAAAAGAAAACAGTCAGCTGAGTAAGTGAAAGGACAATGACAGTGACCAGAAGAACGTGTGAAATTTGGTTTCTCAGTGCCTTCATGCCCGTTGGGAATCTTGGATGTCTCAATCCATTATCAACAATTGGTATTGAATCAATCTTTGGAGACCTTGAATGTTACTGGACTTCACAACCTTCCAGGCAGGTTCAGATGCCGCATCTGCTTTGGCTGTCTGAATGCCCATGCAGCACAGTTTTGATGGAGACAAAGGTTCTCTTTATGAGTTCGCAGATTCAGGAACAAGTTGTTTCACCAAGCAGACCACATCCTCCTCAAGAATCTATCTGATGTATATTTACAGATGTGTGCATGCAAAAAAAAGAGAGCACTGTTGGTATCATTTAGAAATACAAGAGATGTGAGTGTATGACTATGTATGCGTATGCTTGAGTGTATGTGTATGTGTGTGGGTATATTCACAAAAGGGATGACACAATGCTTTTCTGCTTACTGAAGACCCTTTTACCAAAAAAGAAGCCTGGAACAAGGTGTCAGGGTGATGTAAAAAGATGTAATTACAACAGGGGAGGGGCAATGACTTGTTTTTTGCTCTTTCTTCAACTTAGATGAGGGCTACTTTTTTCAAGAATTTGGCTACTACATGGTTTCCTTTCTGGAGAGATTTGATGAATACGAAAAAAAAAGGAAAGAAAAAAAACAAGGGGAGTGAGTTCGTGCAGGACTTGTCAATTAGCAGCTGTACAGAACATCTTCCTGTGGTGAGGATACAAAAAAAAAGAAGAGGTCAAGGAGAGGTAGACGGACCTCTAGGTTGACCATTTTGATTCTTTCGTTCGGCAAATGAGCTGAGTCAGAGGCCGAACCCATAGGGAGATGGATGGCGGTAGCATTGACTAAACATCAACAGAAAAATGATACCACCACTTTGAGTAAAGAGATATAAACAAATGAAGATTTTTGTGTGCCTCCTTGGTCAGAAGAGATTACAAAAAATGGACATACATTCTTGTTCTAGAAATGGGATGCTGGGTATGGATCCTCCTTCTCTGATCCATAAGGGCTTCATCCCCCACTCCTCTTCCACGCATTCAGCAAGAGCCATCGAATGTAGATCTTGCGGATGGCCTAGCCACCAATCTGCAGTTTGATTGATCTTGACCTGCCAAGATTGCAAACGGACGAAGGGGGAAAACAATAGCATCAGTTGCTTCTGGAACAATTATTTATACCGTTTGGATTTTTAGTTTATTTTTCTTGAAGCACGTCAAGTTATTACCTCTAGGGTATTACTTGAATTTAGAGGCCTGAAAGCTTCGTGCAAGAAAGAGACCAATGAGCTGCTGATCTCCTCCAAGGACTGATCGGGCACGATCCGAATGGACACAGCCGACTGAGCAGAAGCGGGTATGACGGTGGAATGGGCGGGCCCTGTGACATCAATTTTGTGTATACTCAACGACGGCTGCCGCCATCTACCAGAGAAAATGCGCACACAATCAGCGCGTGATCTGTGCAAGCCGAGGTGCTAGGTGCGGCCATTGGCGGAGAAAAGCGAGGAAAGCGGAACATACTTGGCAATCAGGTTTTCCCGGATATCGCTGGTGGGGGAATGTTTCAGTAACTCCACATTTGCAAAGCTACCAAGGAGACAGACGGAGAGATTGATCAGTATGGGGAGGGCCATCTTCTCGCGATACGAAAAAAAGATGAGTTGGAGAGAGAAAAACCAAATACTTCGAAATATGTTCAACGATCCGATCGTAATGTTTTTGCTCTTCTGCGTCGATAGGCCGGACCCCCTTGTAAAAGCCATCCAAGCGGATCTTGCCATCTTTGCCCACCAAGTCGCCCAATATCCGAACCAGGTCTAGCACGGGCTCATGTACCGCGCCACCATGCATACCCGAATGCAAATCTGGCTGCGAGCTACTCACCTGCCCAGCATTGGCCACCCAAAGGCATGGGTTAGTTTCAATGACACAAATCTCCTGGGAGGCTGAGGTCTGGGATTCATACCTTCACGGTGGCATGGATAACACCTCTCAATCCAAAGGTCATACAAGGGGTTTCATCGTCGAGCCAGTACGAATTACTAAACCATGACATCTTACTTAGCAATCGCCTAGAATACCAAGCCAAATAACAAGATAAGAATTTACCTGACCAAAACGACGTCAATGGCACCAATGAGTTCCTGCGGTCAAGGATTGGTACAAAGTTCAGATACCTGCGCAAGATTGGCGATACTCGTCCCACGCGTTAGTGGGACTGACTTTATTCTCCTTGACAGCTTTCTGGAAGCCAGCGCTCCCGGCTTCTTCTTCGCCTTCTACGAGCATGACTACGTCGACGTCTAAAGCTCGCTGATCTAGCAAGGCAGTAACTGCGTAAGCCACCGCCAAGGTGGGGCCCTGTATTGAAAAGAGAAAGACAAAAGAGCAAAGAAGACGAATAGGGGTTACGAGTGGTAAGTAGATCGTATCCAAATGGTAGTAGTAGAAGAAGACTGATCTACCTTGTTATCGGTTACGCCTCGTCCGTAGAGCCACCCGTTCTGGCCCGTCATGACGAATGCTGGCGCTGTCCAGTCTTTCGCATCCCCAGCTTGCACGACATCGTAATGTCCATAATACAAAACTCGTCGCCTGCGTGTCTTCGAAGTCGGCGATTCGCTGGAAGATTTCCCCTTGAATGTTGCTAAAACTAGCGGGTTTCGCCCAGGATCACCGGGTAGCTGTGGTGTCCCATGTATACAAGTGGATCTCAGTCTATATTGGCAAGCCACATTCGAGTATAAGCTTCAATTTTGAAAAACAAAACACTCACCAGTCGGGCGTCCGCACTATTTTGCATGTGGTGTTTTTTTTGGGACATAGGTTTTTTTAACATTGATTGTAGAATTGTATCAGTAAGTTAATCCAGGTGATCCAGATAGCACTCTTGTAAAATATCAACATTTTTGAGACTGCTCACCCCAATTTAACCAAGGTTGTTTTAAGGTACAGGGCAGCCTGTCTGCATTCTTCACGATGTTCTTCATTGCTGATTGATCTATATGAGACAAACTGGCTGAGATGTCTGAACATCCGATCTAGTGCCACGGAACGGAAAAAAAATGCCGATTCAGAGCTCATGCGAATCAACGCATACCATGTGGCGTGATGGGAAGCTTGATCTTTCTTTTACAAGTAAAACAACTTTTGCTTTACCTTGGAAAGCCATCGCTGTTCCCGCTTCGTCCTTCATTTCTGGAACATCTGTGACTAGTCTGGGCACGCTGGCCTCGGTGTGGTATACATCCCAAATCTAGAAAAATGACGGGGAGGTCAGTTATGGCGACTAATGGGGGAGAATATAAAAGACTTGTACTCACCTTGATACAGTTGTCGCTACCGCCCGTTAATAGAAGCCGCTTACCTTGATACAGAACGAAACAAGAAGCCAGTGCACTTCCTTCGTGCGATTGCCACTTCAACACCCGTTGAAAAGACGAGTCCCATCTCTATACAACCCATTGACAAGTTTCGTAAATGGTGGACAAACATGAGTTACGTGTTCATCCGCCCGTATTCCGAACCTTGACCAAAATCCCGACTTACAATTATCACACCACTTGAGCAACCTGAAAACAACTCTCCATTGTCAAGTACCGTCATCGTCAACACATCGTCCGAATCTTTTGAGCTGAGGTGAGACCCCCGGTGGAAGAGGGTTCGAATACAGGTAAAGGTATCCAGGTCCCAAATTTTGATCACGCCATCTTGGTAGCCCGAGTAGAGTGTAGATCCGTAAGCAGCCAGCGTGAGCACTGCGCCGAGGTCTTCAGAGGATTGGGGCGAGACGGTGCTGGGCGCAAGATGGCTGGACGAGTTGGCTGAGAGGAGCTTGAATTTGCGATTCAGGGCGCCCGTCTGGGGGTCAAGCGTCCACACTTTAATCGTCGAGTCGCCCGCTGGAAAGGGAGAAAGATCGGATCGGCTTGAATTTTTTTTTTCTTGTTATTCTCTCAAGTTAGCCCAAATATGTGCAATGGAACTTACATCCAGAAATGAGCAAGAGTTGATCGTTCAAGCAAATCAACAGCAGACAATATATGTACCCAAAGTGCGCATAAGTCACAGAGTCCTTGTTATCTATGTATAGCACTTCGGCTCCGCCTTCCCTCTGAGGCGCCTCGGGACTGCAAATGTCATCGATGGGATCACGTAACTTGCCCTGGCCTTCTGTAAAGAGTTCGAAGGAGAGCATGTGGGGGGGCGATTGACTATTTTTACATTCTCGGCGTCTGGCAGCTTTGAGAAGTTCGGATTGTGACAAGGAATCAAAGAATTTGTGATGCGGGGAACGAACAGACTGTAGGTTAGGTGATATGTTTGCTGAAGTGCGCATGGAATTGACACCCTCTGGGGATGGTGGGCCGACGGATGTGCTGCAGCTTTTGACAGGTGCACTGAGAGAATGTTCCATTGAGGGGGCGGCAGAATTCGGTCGGAGTACGGCGGCTGAAGAGGGAGCGGTAGAGTCTTGCTTTTTCGGATCACTCGCACGGTAAGTGGGTAACTGGGGTAAGTAAATCCACTATTGAGGAGGAGAAAAAAATGAATGGCAGATGGTTCAATAGATTGCAGATGGTTCGATATGTTCTTTCGGAACCCAAATATGGTGAGGCAGGAATTTTGAGAGTGATGCACGCACTTGGATGGATGTATCTTGGCATCCTAAATACAGTACGCTTAGCTGGTCGCACCAAATGAGGCTCAAAACGTCGCCACAGCTGTCGATGGGAGGCTTGACAACATAGAGGGCATGTCCGAAGAGATTGGTGTCCCATATCCTGACGGTGTTATCCCCAGAAGAAGAGAAAAGCAGCGAGCGCTCGATGGATATTGTCAGACAGAGAACTGAAGACTGGTGGCCGACTAGACGGGTGACAGGAAAAAATGTGCGCAAAGACCAGACCTATGGTTCCACGAGGCCAAAAAATAAAAGATTTACAAATCAGACATGAGCAACAACCCACGACAACCAGTCAAAGGAGGGAGGGGAGCAGAGGGAGACTGACATGAATATCACCCGATTGGCTGCCACCGAAGACGTTTCCAGCCTGATAATCCGTGGCCAGACTCAAGATCGATTCTTTGTCTTGGCTTGACAAGGTAGTCAAGAGTGTTAAGGACTCCATTTCGATGCGAATTCCCGATATGGGTCACTTGGAACGGGAGGAGGGGGATGTATGCCTAGCTAGACAGCAGAATAAAATTAGATGCAAGTTTTTCAGCACAAGCTCCCCCTGGAAAGAATGCAAGAAACCCGTACGAGTTTTCTTTGGAGACTTACATACGATTACGGGGTGGCCAGCACTGAACGAAGTGAGTGTGTCCAGCTGATTCGGAGGGGATGCGTTCCAACTTCCTGGTCAGTTGGTCGTGGAGCGATCTCCGCGGGGTGTGGCTGATTATTTATTATTTAGTTTGTCGACGAACACTCAACCGAAACAGCGAGCCAAGCCAAGCCAAGCCAAGCAGCACTGCCACTGCGACCGACACACACACACACCAACCAGACGAGGTATCACCGAAACTGGCGCAGACCCTTGAATACTCTGGCAATATTGGCTGCGATCCCCTCCTTTACACACACATCTTCGTGACTTGCCCATTTGCCCCTGCACTCAGACTGTCAGATCACTACACAAATCAGATTTAGGAGGCCTTCTAAGGGTGGATTCATTTTTCGGACGAAGGCGTCTGTGGTTCCTGGGGCAGCGATACGTGTGCTGGAAGGAAGTAGGAAGTAAGTACCAATTATAAATACGTTTCCCGCAAGCCCTTGAGAAGTGACGGGAGTCCACGACTTATGGACATGAGGTTTCAGTGCTATATCACTCATCAACCAAGCCAAGCTTTTTATATCGGTAGAATGCACAACAGGGGGAACAAGCTGTATGGGATCGGTCCCTTTTCCAAGGTGCTACTGATTAGGCATAGTGGACATAAACCACCTTTCTCTCTCGCTGTAGAATTCGTGGAATGAATCGATACTTGAACTGAACTAGCACCGCATATAAAATAAAAAATCCCTCCCAAGCATGAAATACCTGAGAGTGGAAGTAAGCTTGATCCACACCTTCGCAGTTACGGAATTTTGATCGACTGGCGAATCGCATCTATCGTCAGTGGCGATAGATAATCATCAGCACATCGATCATGTATTGTGCACGTCACAGCGCATCATTGGTTTATGTATCACTGGTTGCCTGTGCACCTCGATACGATGTCAAGACTTAGAGGGAAAAGAAAGAAAGAAAAAAAGCACCGTGCCGTGGAGAAACTGGATAGACGCCGAGGGCGGCTGAGTGGCCGCAGATCACCTCCATGATGTGCCGCTGTGCAAGGTGGGCGGAGAATTTATGGGTGCAAAAGGAACGCGCGCAATGGGTACTGCGGACCGACCGCGGCGGACAACGTGCCTCAACAGTGAGTCGAACACTGGACCTTTTGCTAGCACATACTAGGCAAACGCTCTACCACTGGGCTACTGAGGCTGGTTCATGTGAGGCCATCTAATTTGGAGGTGACAAATGCATAGCTTCTGAAAACATTCTGATTTCCATAAAGGTCATCCATAATTGAATTTTTCATCACTTGGTTCTTCATTTGAGAGACTTTCATCACTTGAGTCTTGATTTGAGAGAGTCAATTATGAGAGATTTATTACGGGGTTGATCCACTAGTCCTCTTATTGCTTAATTTGCACTTGCTTTGCAACAACTGAACAAGTATTATTGGTAGTCAAGAGAGAAGATTTTCTGAAAGTCACAAAGAGATAGAATCCTCGTTTCATCAACTCATAATGGCTGGAGAACATGAAGGTTTTTGTTTTACTTTTGAGGAACTTTGATTTGTAGGATGACAATGAGATGAAATAACCAGATAGGAAAAGAAGGCAAGAGGAAAAAAAGCAAGAACTTCTGAAGAACCAAAAACAAGAATGATACATATCTAGAAAGAAATCAGTTGGAACGGTCAACATTTTTGAGAATTCACTCATCTTGCCAACTCTCTTTTTGTTGCTTCATTTTCACATTCTTCCCTTTTTGTGCTGTTATTCACTCTCATTTTTTTCCTCATGCCATTGGTTGGAAAACAAATATATTTGATTTCTTTACTTTTCAATTTGTTCCAGACCAATATGAGGTTCAACCAACAGTTAGAAAGGATATGTTCTAAAAAAAGCCAAAGATCCAAACATTCAATCCTGGATAAAGTAATCAAGATCAATTCAAATCACCAGAGGAAGCAATTTGATGCTATTCTTTTTTGATAAAAGTTGGGAGAATAACAGAAAAGTATTCACTACACTTACTTCACATAAGCTGCCATCAAATCTGACTCAGATGGCTGCATCTGATTCAATATTGAATGAGGCCATCTGATTCAAAGTTGGGCACTCACAACCAATTGAATTACCAAACAATTAAAACTCAGTGGCCTGGGTGTTTGGCCACCAAGTTTGGATTGGCTGTCAATGTACTTGGTGAAATGCCACCCACATTTGAGTTGGGTGGCCACATCCAATGTGTACTTGGATGAATCCAAGTCAGATTTTCTGGAACTGGCAGTAATAAGTGTCAGTGGACTCTTTATACAGAGTCTAAGTTTTGGAACTTAAGTGAAAGTGTTGGAATCCCTTTGTTCTCAATAAATTTAGAATTGATTGAATTTCAATAAGCAAAATAACAATTACAGCCTCAGGTCTTGGATTCTTGTCTGATCTTCAACTTAAATCATTTCAGGCAATCTTATGTAAAAATTAATAAAATGTTGATGCAGAAGACAACCAAAGACCCCCAGGGCAGCTTTCATAGAATGGTGATTAAAGCAGGAAATGAAAATGGATGATACAATGTATCTACCAGAGCTGTTTATTGATCAGGTTTTTTAATTGCCTAGACAGATTAGAAAGCAGATTTTTGCCTCACCAAGTTGTCTTGATGAAAAGATATGCTTACCAAGGTCTCTTGGTGAGAATTTTATCTTCTGAATGCAAGATCTTGTTGAGAAGATTATCTGCTGAAAAAGAAATTATGATGAGCAGTTAAACTGGTCACCAAGCTGTTTCAGTAAGGAAATAAAATTTTCATTGCAAGTGCTTGTTGATTTTTTTATCTTGTAACCAAGATCACTTGGTGAGAAATTTTCAGTAAGATATCTTGGTCAGAATCTCTCACCAAAATCCTTTGAATATCAGATGACCACCAAAAAATCCACAAAAGGAAGAAATCAACATAAACCTCAATGACTTGGCAAGTCATTCAAGTTTTAAAGCTTGATGAGTTCCAGTTCATTGTTCAAACATTAAACTCTTTGAAATGCTGACACTGCCAGAAAGGCCGGCTGGGATGGCCACACCCAATTTAATATCAGATGTGGCTGTCCAATTTAAACTTGGGTGCCCACCACTGAGTGAATCTGACAGCTATTTCTATGAGATATTGGTCCAAAGTGGGCCAAATCACTATGAATGTGCTGAATAGAACAGTTCAAAGGACTATTACTAGTCCTACCCCAATCGAATTTGGGTTAGTTATGCAATCCTGTTATGCCAAAAAGTTGGTATAAAACAGATGGGTAGGAGAACAACAAGAATTGTTGCTAATTTGAGCCAAAAGTGGCCACAAATGGGTAAGAATAGCAGGAAAGCACGTGGCAGAATGGCTGCAGGCAGAGGTGGTGGTCTTTCAGCTACTATTTTTGAGGAGGATTCACGCGCAGTAATTGGGGAGAATAAGGCAGACTAAAAACTCCAGTGGATAAGGAATTGGATGGAAAACACTACTCCAAAAGTAGGAGGAGAATGCTCACTTATACTGAGTTTATAGCTAAGTATGTGGGTCAATAGGCTGAGGAATCCATCTCTAGGCGTCAGAAGCCTTCCTTTCAAGGCCTAAAGGTCCCTCTAGGCGTCATGAGGAGCCTCTGGGCAAACAGACAAGGCTAGGAATGATCATAAACTTCTACGCAAAGGTTTATGTCCAATTCTATGGCATTGTAGAAGTTATTATAATGTCCCCATGACATCATGAGCATATTTATGAACCATTTTCTCTATGTTGCCACGTCTAAAAATATAATAACTTAAATAATTACCCACACTTCCATGGGAAAGAATAATTCTATTTCTACAATAAGGGAATATCTAATAAGTAGTATATTTCCTGTAGAAATACTTTCTCAGCCAAAGGAGACAAGGTTTATATTTTTCTGAAACCTTGTTTATCTTATTTCTCTGCGCCTGAATTTGATTATACTCTGTAATAGCATATTTACTAGAGGTATATTCTCATGTTTTATTGTAATTCCTCCGTGGTACTTTGAGAATAGCCAAAAAACCATAAGGAGTAATAATTAAGGGGTACTCTCAGTGGATAACCCTACCTGAATTTACATGAGGAATCCATTTTGGCAATAATATTCAAGGATTTATTAATATTAAATAATATATTGATGAGTTGAATCAAAGATAGCAGTCCTTTGGATACTTAGGAGTATCTCTAGGGCTGACAGAATCATTGTCTGATACAAACTTGATGGCCAAACACCCGGGCCACTGAGTTTGAATTGGGCCACAATTCACTCAGTGGAGGTCACCCAAGTTTAAATTTTATGGCCACATCCAATGTTAACTCAGATGTGGCCATCTGAGCCAGGTTTTCTGGCTGTGTGAATGGCTGTCATTGACTTGTCTCAATGGACTCCCACTCTCAGCCAGGCTGTCAAGGCAAATGCATATGGACATAAAGTGTTGATGACCAAGTCATCAAGTCTTCACCACAACACCAAATACATTTTTCTAAGTGATCCTTTGACCATATATTTCCTTTTTGAGTGAGTAGCCTTCTTGAGATGATTTAAATTGATGATAATGAGCTTATGAGAACTTGTAGTAGAATACCCAAATTGAGATGAGTAGTTCTCCAATGAGGCATTTTAATGGCCTCAATATACCACAGTCTTTAAGTTTGATTTTGAAATTTAACATTCTGACAGTGAAGGGAATGAAAATCTATGGCTATTATTCTGATTTTTGAAATAATTAAAGCAGATTAAATATCAGTGAAATGATATGCTTTCACTGGAGAGTATTTTTAATTCAAGACATATTTTCAAGGGACTTCTGAGCATCCATCATTTTAAATTTCTGGTCATTCTAACACAAGGAAATTGAGAAACATTTTGGAACGGATCAGAAAAAATTGAGTGATACATCTTATTGAAAGAAAAATGAAAATGAACTTTCCAGTTGAGATCTACTAATGGCAGTAATTTAGGTAAAACCATCTTCACTCATTCAAAGGGATGAATTTGGTTTGAATGATGTTGATAGAATAGAAACACATTCTTTGGATAGAGTAAGATAGGATGGGCACCAGAATCAGTTTTGTTTTATCAAAAGCATATCATTCAATTTAATCAGTAAACTGGCTCCTTCATCAGTAATGAATTGTCAATTTTAAATTTTAACTTTGGGTTTTTAATTTCTTTTCATACCTGCCAAGGAGTTATCCTTCTCAGGTTCCACCTGCTGAGTCATCCTTCACCTGCTGAGTCATCCTTCACCTTCTGAGTCATCCTTGGGAGGTAGCTATGCACCTTACCTGGTGAGAAGTTCTCCTCAGCAGCTAACTATTTGCCAAGGAGTCTTCTTTGGCAAATTGCTTACCAAACACTTTGGCAGGTGGTAGCTGCCTGGCAAGGAGGCTCTGGTGGGTAGCTTTCTGTTGAGTTTTCTCATTGTCTGTTTCTCTTCTTTCAAATCTGTTTCACATTCTCCATCTGTGACATATCATCAGTGTAGTTAGTCCCTGGATCAGCGTGTGTGGAAGGCTTCTCTTCATCCTTCCACGTCTCACACACTCCGTGTCACGCTGCTCCAGGTACGCACTTCACTTCTCTTCTGTCTCTCTCTTTCTTTCTTTCTGTCTCTTTTCTTTCTTCCTTTATCTCTGATGCAATCCATCCTTCCACGTCTCACAAACTCTGTGTCACGCTGCTCCAGTATCATTGCATCAACACTATCTGCCTTCCAAAAGTAGGACCTTGGAAGCAGCTACCTTTTTTCCCAGGAGGACCTCAGCTACCTGCCCCACCTGCATGCCAAGGACCTCATTGGCAGGTAGCTACCTGCCTGAAGAGGTCCTTGTTGGCAGGTAGCTAGTTGCCTGCCAAGGTCCTTACTGGCAGTTAGCTACTTGCCTGTCAAGGTCCTTATTGGCAGGGAGCTACTTGCCTGCGGAGGTCCTTATTGGCAGGGATCTCCTTGCCTGCCAAGGTCATCATTGGCAGGTAGCTATTGCCAAGGTCATCATTGGCAGGGAGCTACCTACCTGCAGGGAGGACCTTGGCAGTACTATAGCTACATGTCTTCCAGTGCCAAGGTCCTCATTGGCAGATAGCTACCCGGCAGTTGCTACCTAGCAATGAGGACCTTGGCAGTAGCTACCTGCCTGCCAATATCCTCCTCCGAAGACAGGTAGTTACCGGTCAAGTAGCCCTCCTTGGCAGACAGGTAGCTATCTATTAATGAGCCCTCCTCAGCCGGAAGGTAGCTAGCTACCTGCCTGGCAAGGAGGAACTTGGCAGTAGCAACCTGCCGGCTGATGAGGACCTTGGCAGTAGTGCCTGCCATCCTCAGCGGGTTGTAGCTTTTACAACTGTTGATCTCTGCTGAGAACTCCTCTTCAGAACCTCGTGAGACATGCATTGGTACTAAAAAAAAATGAATGGATGCAATCGACGTCGGTGCAGGACCCCGGAGAGCCCCAATGAAGCCGCGCTGTGTAGCACTTAGCAAAACCAATTTGTTTTGCAAAATGTTCCTTGTGAAATCTGGCGGATACGTAGCAGATTCCTAATTTTTTTTTAAAAATCATACTTTTGTAATTGGAATCTTTTTGACTATTATGGATTTAAAAGAATTATAGTTCTGGTGTCACTGTAGCAGATTTAATATGTAAAATTCTGAAAACAGTGGACAAGAGTGAAAATTATACAACTCTGTGTGAGCCTAGGTGGTGGTTGATGCCTGTTGATGCTATTGCACTTATGAAACTGGTCTGACAAGAATTGAGAGAGGCATGCAGGAGAATGTTCATTGTCTGAGACGTATCTAAAAGCCCAAGGAGATAAAAAAAGTATTTCAAGGTCCTTGTGTACTGGGTAGTAATGAAGCCTTGGTGACCCAAAAAACCAATTCTCTCACGTATCCCAAATACCATTTTCCCTAGATTTACACAAGGAGGTTTAGTAGGCACTCTCCGGGGTCCTGTCGGTGTGTTGCTGCATCTCAATTGTAGCAATGCAGTTGATGTCGGACCGTTACAGCGTATGAACAGGGTCAATACAAACCTTGCAGGGTTTGTTTGGCCCCCAGACCCTATTCTCTTATATAGAAAGTAGATGAAGAGCATGTTTAAATACGCACAACTAGAGAGCCCCCTTGACAAGATCCATAGGGAGCCTATACATGAGGACAGGACAAGGTTAACAGCACAGGACAGGACAGGACATTGAAAGGACAGGAAAGGAGAGGTGTCAGCTTGCTACTATGACAGAGCCAACTTGACAAAAGTAACATAAATAGAGACATTATTACTACAATATTAAGACCCAGTTATATGATTAATAATGCACAAAAAACTCAGTTTACTTATTTTTATCCAATGAGCTTAGCAAAGTCCTGGCACCATAAAAATAAGTAATGCATTAAAATAACAACTACTTTTTACAAAAATACTAAATAAATTCTAAACCTTGAGGATAACTTAGAATATTATGTCATATTCTGAATCCTCATGCAAATTAATGTAGGGTCCCTCACTGGAAGTACCCCTAAATTCCTACTCCTTCACCTTGAACCAATTACCCGTAAGAATTGGCCACAAACATATGTCACACGGACATTACACACGTATGTACTTGTTATATATGCATACTATATGTGAAATGACCAATTATGGACTTATAATTGAGGTGTTGTGTATAGTTTGGGAGTTAGGCCCAATTGGGGTTTAAACCTCCAACCCCGCGCGTGGATTATATAATCCAATTGGAAATTGGCCAAATGCGTGGAAATAGCTAATCCCCTAGTTACCACATATGTACAAGTGTAACTAGGGTAAAAGTAGATTCTACGTGGTTTATTTACAAGTTTTCATTAATAAAAACCTTGAACACATAAGGTTAACATAGCCAGTGTGGCCTTTAAAGATTGGCCTTAGCCATTTGTGGCCCATTTGCGTCATTTGTGGCCCATTTCAGATACATTCACACGTCAGTGTTGCTATGTACCTTAGTTACAATGACTAAATAATTTATTAAGGTCATGGAAAGTACTTGTGACGCAGAATTAATGACCAGCAGTGTCATTGGGATGAGCCTTGTTAGTGCCAATCTCCCAAATTGGCCACATTGCGCTGAAAACCAGCTACTACACGCACACAGGCAGAAAGGTCCTCCACTATGAGTGAAATTAGTATATATAGAGCCCTCTTTCCACGCCAAAAGTTGTTCCCCATCATCAATTATTATTACAGTCAATCAGTTACGCCGTGTCCTGTCCTTATTTCAGTTACTCTGCCCTGTTTTGCCTGTTTTATCCGTGGTGTTCTCATTAAATCAACCATCCTACGTGTCCAGCTCCTGCCCAGAAACCCTTCAATCTACCCAGCAGCTCTACTTCACCCCCCTACGTGGCTTTTTGGCTTGAAAGAAGCAATAGTGAGTACTTCTTTCATCCTTCTGTCCCCTTTCTGGTTCCTTAATTGGAAAAGCACTTTGGTACCACCTTCTGTTACACAGAAACCCATTGTTTGCTTAATCAGATACCACCCTGCTTAGCAGATCTCTGATATAGAGGGCACCTACAAACACCCCTGCGCCAGCAGGCCCCTATATAAAAAAGAATTATATTCTTTTTCTTTCTTCACTACTTTTCTACGTGAAAATACCCCACTTTACCCTTCATTTGCACTCTTATCACCTTGTGTAGCTAAAAGGTACTAGCCCTTGGTATCCCAGAGGCTGACAAGAGGAAATTTGACAGGACAGGGTGAAAGAACATGGAAAGGACATAGTGAGAGGACAGGGGACAGGAAAGGTGAGGATTGTGAAAGGAAAAAGGAAGACCAACTGGCAGCGGGCAGCAAGAGGCCAGAATCCTGACAGAATAGTTTGACTGGTTTTCCCAAAACTTTATACAATTGTATTGATAGTCATTGATGGATCCCATTTGCAGAAGCTTACATACTGAGTAACTAACACCTCCAAAGGTAGATAAAAGAACTGAGGAATGGCATTCATTGCCTAAACTGAAAACAAGATGCAATGCAGATTATCAATCATAATTTTTGTACTCATGAAGAATCAAGGTCACTCCATGTTAGTACAATGGCGGTTGCTCTGTGGGTTGATGTGAATAATATTCATAGATGGGAGGAAGGTAAAAGTTCTAGTAAATCATCAGCATCCTTGACTCACCATTATTTGAGGCAATTTATCATGGCAAAAGTTGATACATTCAATGTGATGAGCTTCACAGGCCATAAGGTATATGCGTGGAGGGGAGAAATTGGATTTGGCATTTGTGAAGACCAATTTTTGCAAATGAGGCAAATATGATAATGTATCAAGCTTGAAATCACCGTAGATGCCGTTTACTGAGGAGTTGATGGCAATGGTGTCAATTGGAGCTTGAGAAAAGAGGCCCTCCCTCAGCAACTTGTCGAGATAACTCAGCCAGCCATCTATTGCAAAAACGCGTAGTTTTGGGAAATAGACCGTGAAGCATTGGGGTTACGAATACGAGGAAGCCTGCGTTAACAGAAATTCCTTCAATTCCTTCAAGGGTTTCTCTCATCAGGGTTTCTCTCAGCGTTTCATAAACCGGCAGAAGTGGTTCGGGATCTAGACCACAAACGAACTGATGAAGAGAAAGAAGCTTGAGACTAGATTTGAGTGCAATTGAAATGCCCAGAAGTACCTGTGGGTCGAAGTCACAGATCTCGATCTCCAGATGGCTTATTGGTGGATATGGAGCACCCACCATCAGGTTCGATTTACACGGTAGTAAAACACGTAACTCGAGTTGAAGTGACTTCAAACCTTGAGCTTCAATCATCAAGGAGTTAAAACACCTATCATCTTCCGCGGTCAATTCTGTATCAAAGAAGTATGAAGGATAGCGCGGATGAAGCTGAAGATGAACCAAGCTTTTGACTCGTCCAATGGCCGACTAGGCAAAGCGAAAAATTCGATGAATTTGAGGTCTAGGATGGTGATTGTATCCGAGAACAGTTCCTGTAAGCTCTCAAGAATCTCTGGATTGATAGCTTCTTGCGGACTTGACGACATGAAGGTGTCTTCAACATCCCAAAGGTTTCGCACTTTCAAGTAAAGACACTGAGCACGCGGAAGAGTTCTTGGACGTGTGCCGAGATAGTCGATAAAAGCCCGCGGTCGGGAAGCACTGCTGAATCTCATTCTGCGATACAGGTAGTGCTCATATGACGCGTCGGCCCAAGCGCGACAAACCAGTCAGTCTCAATGGTGCGCCCGTGATTGTTCCCAAAAATGGGCGACCGTCTTCCGGGCGCTGCTGTAGAGGGAGGCTGGTGAGGTCCCGCTCTGGAGGGGTGCTGAAGAGGTGGGAGAAGACGAGCTCAAGGATCTCGAGGGGAAGGTCTGAAATATTGGGCATTCCTCTTGCAAGACCATACAAGCCAAAGTCGACTTGTTGTTTGGTCACTACATACTCTTCAAGTAAACAAGCTGGCGATGGAAAAGTGAACATACTGGATTCCTTGCAGAAAAAAGGGCATAGTCAGTGGTATGTAAATAATATGTAGTGGGCACTGGGAGCGCTCGGCCAAGTGATCGCAATCGCATGGACACGGAGGACGGATGACTCCTTGACCGGGGGTCTACGGGGTGTTCTCTCATACAGGGACAGCCTCGCCAACGAGTCATCCACCCCTCGACCTCGTGTCCACCGATTACTCGGCCGAGCGCTCCCATTGCCAGTGCCCGGCCCTTCTTCTGCAAATAATGTCTATCGCCTCGTTTACTTGAAGAGTAACTCCCAAGGATGTTGAAGTTGACTTGGTCTTGCATTAGGAATGCCCAACATTTCAGACCTTCCCCTCGAGATCCTTGAGCTCATTTTCTCCCACCTCATCAGCACACCTCCACCGGGTCGCCCGCATGTGCGCCGCCCCTTTCTGGGAACAATCACGGGCGCGCCGTTGAGACTGGTTTGTCGCGCTTGGGCCGACGCGTTATATGAGCATTATCTGTATCGCAGGATGAGGTTCAGCACTGCTTCCCGATCGCTGGCTTTTATCGACTATCTTGGCAGACGTCCACAAATTCTTCCGCGTGCTAAGTGCCTCTACTTGGAGGTGGAAAACCTGTGGCCTTTTGAACTCCCTCTTACGTCAAGTCCACCAGATGCCATCAATTCGGAAATCCTGGAAAGCTTACTGGAACTCTTCTCGGATTCGATCACGACGCTAGACCTCAAATTCAACCAATTTTTCGCTTTACCTAGTCAAAAGATCAAGGCCATTGGTCGAGTCAACAAGTTGGATAACCTTCAGCGCCATCCACAAAGGCTCTATGGCGATTCAGAATTGACTGGAGAAGATGCAACTTGTTTCAACTCCTTGATGATGGAAGCTCAAGGTTTCGAAGTCACTTCTACTAGCGTTACCTGTTTCGCTACCGTGTAGATCACACCTCATGGCTGGAGCTTCATATCCAGCAATAACCCAGCTGGAAGTTGAGGTGACCACGAACTTTGATCCAGATGTCATTTTGGGCATTTCAATTGCACTCAAGCCTACTCTCAAGCTCTTCTCACTTCACAATTTTGTCCATGAAACGGATGCTCAACCACTTCTGCCGGTTTATGAAACGCTGAGAGAAAACATTGAAGGACTTTCTGTTACCGATAGTTGCTCTTTATACCCAATCCTTCATCTCTGTTTCCCAAAACTTTGCGTTCTTGCAATACATGGCTGGCTGGATTTGCTTGTCGATTTGCTGACTCAGGGCATCTTCTCTCAATCTCCAATCGACACTATTGCTATCAACTCCTCCATAGCGATGGCGACCCCAGATCATCTCAAGTTTAATACATTATCACATGTGCCTCATTTGCGGAAATTGGTCTGGATGAATATCAAACCATATTTCTCACCCCCACGTTTATACCTTGCAGCCTGTGAAGCTCATCACATCAAATATATATACCTGTGCCAGGACGAATTATCTCAAATAATGGTGAACCACACACACCGATAATTTGCTAAAACTTTCTACCTCCTTCTACCCACAAATACCATCAGCATTACCCCCCCCCCCCCCCAAAAAAAAAAAACCACCATTGTACTGACATAGAGTGATCTGGATTGTTTGCGAGAACAGAAATTATGATTGATAATCTGCATTGCATATCAATGTTTTCAGTTCTGGAAATGCTTATCATTCCTCAGTTCCTTTATCTTGTGAATTTCCTATCTTGGGAGGAGGTGTTAGTTCTCCAGTAAGCTTCTGCAAATGGTTTGCAAATTTGGAAATATCAAGAAATTACTACCATAAAAGAAAAAAAGAGGTTTGAAAAAAAAACCTTCAAACTGTTGACAATAATGACACCAGGAACGTGGAAAAGTGATCTATTGCAGCAAAGGTGAAATATTCAAGTTCTGAAAACTTAATGGTTTCAGATATGCCACAATCCTCATCATACAGCCAAACAGTGGAAAGACTCAAAATTTCAAAATATTATGTCTACAAGATTTTGTATCAAGGAATGGTTTCCAATTCAGATTTCAACTCATTATTTCCCATAGTTATATGAAGGATTTTATTTTTGAATCCAATCACTCTTACATGGCCTAGTGAATGAAACTTTCTGAAAAATCTTACCACTAGATTTTTTTCAATTTTACATATTGTAAAGTGAAGCATCTAGAACTTCAAAGTCCCAAAAGGCATTCAGACACAGGCATCCAATTTGATTCAACCTAAAGCTTTTGTGTGCCACTTTTGAGCTTGTTTTCATGGGCACAGTGATTTGTCTGGTAATTTGTTCCAAAAAAAAAACCAACTTGCAGCTTTGCATTCTTTTCATATTTGAGGCTGTTCTCTGCAATTGTTGATCTTTTTGTTTTGTTTTGTTTTTGAAATATTGATGACTTTGGAAATTCACAATACATGTTTCTTGGATTTGGTTGGCATCACTTGAAGTGTCTTGCTTGAGATTATGGAATGGAAAACAATATGGTGGATCTGGGATCAATCATTCAAGATTAATTTATTGTATTTCTCAAAAAGCTTGGACACTTTTCTGGAAAATGATTTTTGCTCCAGCTTTTACTACTCATAGTTATGGGCTATTGGATAACCTAGTGGATTGACAGGCCAAGATTTCAATGGTTGTAACAATTTTCCGGTTCTCAAAGTATGAAACTGGGCTTTGAGAGGAAAAAAACAAGTCCATGGATGTCCAACATATTTGAGAAACACAATAATATTTGCACAAAGCCACTTGTGTGGACTTCACATATTATATCCACCATCCTCACATACTAAGGATAATAAGCATGGAAGTCAATGACCTAGAGGGCCGGCGAATCAGCCATTCAATGCGCTTTTGTATCCACAGAATCCCAGCCCCTCTGAACCGCCACCTGCAACAATCCTCAAATAGCTGCACATTAAGATTTTTACAATCGGACAAGAGAAGATTTATTCAGAACGTGAGGTTGGTATTTCGCAAGGAAAGGCAGCGAGAAATTTCATGATGAACAGATCATGTTTGTATCAATCTTGCTCGATGGCGGAGCAGCAGCAGTAGCAGCAGCAGCAGGAGGAGGAGGATGACCAGCAGAAAGGAACATTTCGTTTAAGGGGGCTACAATCTCGATCGCCATGTCCACCACGCTACTCACTCTAGCTTTGAAACTCTCGGAGTCCGATTCGACCGTCTGCAAGGTTACAACAAGTCATTTTCTCAGTTCCAAGAACATTGATAACCCCCCGAAAAGGTCAGGAGTAGTAGACATCGAGCGGCGAAACAAAAAATGGGGGAGGAGGGGGACTGAAGTGCTCACAAAATCGTCCAACGAGATTTCTGCGCAGGCGTCATCCAGATGGACTTTAGCCCTCGGATATGAATGATCATTGTCGGCTTCCAAAAGCTTGACGTCGCCGAAATAGACGCTAAGAAATCCAATCAGCCGATCGATCTTGGCCAGCAGCGAGTGCACATCACTATCTCCCTGCGCTCGGAGAGGAGCTGCTTGTTTGATATCCTGCTTTTCTTCGTCTATGTGCGGGTGTGACTGGTGAGCATGGGAATGATGATGTGGTGCGGAAACTAGGATAGACAATGCGAGAGAGCAGAAAACAAAAAAGAATGGATGGGTGAGTGTTTTGTGGATGACTTCCGTGATATAATAATTGAAGTCTGACGTTTGATCGATGCTGGACTTTGGTCTATGCCTAAGAGGAGAGCTAACACAGAGTCAGCAATCATGTCATTCGCTATGCTTCCGACCCATTCCAGTGACATTTGGTTTAGCGTGACTTGTTTGATATCTACAGTTTCCATGACCTTCACGATGAATGGGGGAATTCAATTTGTATGTGTGTGAATATTATCATCCCCAAGGTAAGGGAGCTTTGCAGGAGCAGACGAGAAGACCATACCCGAAATGTCAATACGCCTTCAGCATCAAGCCCTTCGATTATCCCGCCATACATGCCATTCAAGTGCCATCGAACCGTCTCCCATCCGACGTTAATGACCAGTCTCTGCTTCTGAAGAATTGTGCTAGTTAAAAGCCCGGTATATTCTCTCAGATCGGCAGGTGAAAGCAAAGTGTATGCCGCATCCTTCGACACTAAGATGCCGGAAAGGGTTGAACCGACTGAGGGTGTAGCCTCCTCAGCCAAAGAGCCGATGGCCTACATGGAGATGAAGGATAGGGTAAATCAGTTCGACCTGTTTCCCATGCGCCTGGAAAACGCATACAGGTGAGAGAAAGTAAGACCCCGTGAAAAAGAAAGAATTACTGATCAGAGGAGTACTGTCACTTACCCGTGCAATCCTTGAGGCTTGGAACGTTAAACGAAGCGTCTCGACATTCCGTGGTGTGTGGATCTGGATATCACTCTTCTTCAGGGTGTATTTGTCCTTGAGCGCATTCTTCAACCGAGTCATGTTATTCAATTCCCCATGGACGAGTACCTGAACAGCCCGTAAATGTGGTATCAGAACTCATATTCTAGATTAACTAATCGAGACTGGAGGAGCTTGACCAGATGAGTGGGCATGATTTGATCGATGAATGCGGCATTTTGCGTATAATCCACATGGGCCGAAAATGAAATGTAATGAACATCAAGTCGGCGAGGGATTTTGTTGCCCTTCATGCCGATAATTTCATTCGGCTCCTTGAGCATCTCCTATAAAGTGTGACCACAGCGCTTAAGTTTCAGGCGGATCCAGTAGTGTGAGGTTGAGATTGAAAAATTACTCAACTCGGGCCATCGTCCCTTCAATCGAATATCCTGTTACTAACAGGGCATTTCTACGGTCTGGCGCCCAGCGTTCCAGCAATTCTCTACTCACCCCACTTTGCATGAATCCTGGACTTGCCATAACGACCTAGGAAGCAGCGTCGCGCAAAAGGGGTAGCCCGGAAGGTGAGCTTTACCGATGCGGCAGGAGAAGAGGAAAATGATGAGCCTATATCGCTTACGCATGGTCCCCGGTCGTCAAATTTGTCGATGGCTTTCAAGTTGGTGACATAGCCCTTCTTGAATACACCTTTCCCCTCGCGATAGAACGTCCATGGATTGATGCCTTGGTTAAACTTGCGCTTGATTTGGTCGTTCATTCCGTGAATAAACGTTTGGTAAACCTTCATGCATTTGGCAGCCAAGTTGGAAATGTAGTAGATTGGAATTTGATTCAATTCAGGATGGTTGGCCCAGTACTCGTCCAGGATCAGAAGGAGCTCTTGAGCTCTTCCAAGCGCAAAAACAGGCATCAAGACTCGACCCCCTCGCTTTAGAATACCTTGGACTAGCGCTAAGTGACAATACACAGTCGACGCAAGACAGTTAGTTGTTCGCAATTCGCCGATCATTGTTTCTCATCAAATGGTGTCCGTCAAGGTACGAGGATGGCACAACATACTTGTAAATCTTTCTTCTTTCTCAAATCGAGGTTCAAGACTCTGCACGCCATAAGTGGATTCACATATCATCACATCTGGTTTGTCATTCCAATTTGGGACACGCGCTGGAATGAGGTGGCGATCTTCTTCGGTGGAGTAATCCCCAGTGTATAAAACCCTGATCCCGCTAATTTCGATGAGAAACATCGCTGCGCCCAGAACATGCCCAGCGGGATAGGAGGTGAAACGGAGGGATCCGAGTGAAATCTCTTGGTGATAATCAATTGCATTGATCGACTGCATCCGTTGTGAGGAAAATACAGCAGTGGGCAAAAAAATCTCGCAATGTATGTGACATGAAATGGAAATACTAACATCATAAGAACCTATCATTTGTTCCTCATTGAATAATTCACTGTCCGTCCCAATCGTGCTGTAGTTGAAAAAAGAACGCGTCACGTGAGCTTTTTTTCGCGTTATATCAATCTGACAGAAAACAATGAGGGTAAAGTGTCGGGTTGGGGAGCTGTTCTAACCTCATTCTCACAAAATCTTGCATCAAAAATCTGTACACGGCTTTTGTGGGGTGAGTCATAAACACCTGTCAAAAGGAGAGAAGCTATGAGTCAACAGCGCTGGGAAATCAAAATGGAATTCCAAAGATTACCTTTCCATGTCCTTCCTTGAAGTTGGTCTGATTTGTGTAATGACAAGCCGCAGCAAAATTAGATGATGTGGCGTCGTTCATCCGGATGGGAGAAGTCGTATAAAATCGGGAGCGGAGAATTTCGCGTCCAGTCACCGGGCAATCGTCGAGATAGTAGGTCAGACCGTCAGGCAGAGAGAGAATTTCAAAGAAGTCTGATTTTGAGCATGGATATTGAATGATAGACTAGAGAAAGATAAGGGGCTGATTGCGTCCATACTCACGTTCTCCATGATGTAAGTTAAGGACGCGGCATGATCGAGATGAAAACTTGAAGTATGGGAAAAAGTGGAGGTCAAGTCAAACCCTCCGAATTTTCTTTTAATCAATCAGAGTGATTGTAGCACTAACTGTGTGATGAGGATTGCGTCGACGGAGCTCCAGTCAATCTGGTTACAAAGCACAAACGAGGACATATAGATATCAGCACGTCTGACATGGCACGCGATTTTCTGTCTCTAGCTGGCAGATTGTGAGGATGGACATACCCACCTCGTCGATGAACGGAAGGGCCGCCATCCCACTGAAGGCAGGGTGGATGCCGGTATCGCACACAACCGTCGTGGACTTGTATTCGATCACACAGCAACTCCGTCCGACCTCCTGACCCGCGCCCAGCATGGTTATCTTCATCTCCTCGTCCAGTCCTGATACGCCCTGGATGCCATGGGCGGGTGATATGTTGACATGAGCATTGGCGACGGGTCTTGTCTGATGAGAGGACATGCTGATTTTGGGAGTGGAGAACGGCAGCAGTGCGGCTGTATGCGAGACGGCTGCTGCTGCGCGGGCACCAGCCAGCGCGGATCGCAGCGCAGCAGATCAGTGCTCTCACATCCCGCGCCCTGGCTGTTGACCACTTTTGATGACAGTACCAGTGTTGAAGACACAGGTTTGTGTGAGAGGGAGACACAGTCAGCCTGGAGTGGCAAGTTGCTCTCACCAAAACTGATTGCTATTTTCATGCCAGCAAGATACTCCTTTTGATCCATTCTTTTAATTGTTTGGTATTCACATCAATGCCCCCCCCAGTCACCAGGCTATCCAATGGATTATGTCAAGCTTGCCCCAGCACAAAGACTCCTCAGCTGTAGATACTCACCCCAAAATAATTGAACAATGGGAGCCATGCTGGGGAAAACTGAAGATTCAACACTGCCAACATAATTAGCTGTTAACTCTATCAACATAGTTGGCTGGGCTCACTTCAAACATAATTAACTGGGTTCAATTCCAACACAGTTGGATGGATTGAGAGTACTCTGGCCAAACAGGAATAGAATTAACCAATTTCAACTTGGTTGCATGTCAAATAATGAAATTCAAACACATGGGAGCTGGCTCCCTGGCAATGCATCCTTGAATTTATGTATGTGGGCCTGGCACAGACAAATTCAACTTGACAAGCCATCTCTGAGATGGATTTAGGTTTGCAACAACTGTGAAGCTCTCAGACCTAGAAGATGTTTGTTAGCTCAAGCCCAGAGTAAACCAAAATTAAGTGATCAAGTGATTGTAAGTTGGGTCGGTGAAATTCATGTGGGTGTGGAGGGGGCTTCACAGAAGTCTTCAGAAATGTGTTCCTTGTGCAACAAGGAGATCTTACATTGCAAATGTTATCCTTGGCTACCCTTGGGCACCAAGGGCAACCCATTGCAAATGTTTCTTTTGTACCTTGAAGGTATGTATTTACTTCCTACATAAATATTTACAACACAAAACCTCACAAGAAAAACCAACAGCATCATTCTCTCCAAGCAAGAATCCTCAAGAATCACGCTAGTTTTGACATTTCATTCCGATTTTTCCCTGCGAAGTCTTCTTCATTTTGAGTCTTGTCGTCCACTACACTGCGCAGACCAGGGTTCGTGGTTGAAGGCTACTTGGCAGAAGGAGCCCCAAGTGCAGAGATGCTCTTCAAGCCAACCTTGCCCCCCGGCGCCACATGCGTACCACCTTGCCATCTCGTATCACGTACATCAATTCCTCATCAGGTGGGGTCCGTCCAGCTAGAATCGCGGTTCTGTCGTGTATATGTACCCACCAAACGTCGACTTGGTAAAAAGCATTCTTCAGCCCTGATAGCGAGGAGCCCCTATGTGGTTGTTAGGGTGGTCGTGAACAGGCGCAGTGGATTCGAATTTCGAACAACTTCAGCCGAGTAGAAATGTGTAAATCCTCGTGTATGATTGGCCACATCACCGCGCTAAGCCTTCCGTGGGTCGGGTGGAGAGTTTCATGGCGTATCTTCATCGCGCTTTCAAGCAGGATTTGTCGTTTTTCCGTTCATGTCAACTGGTTCTAGCGAGGGGTTTTCGGCTTTGTCCGGTTGCCTCTCACCTGTATTGGCAAAAAATAAATACAACAGACAAGACCCAAATATGTACATCTGGGAAAGTCTGTGCACCGGGGGTAGACGATAAGACCCCTTTAAAACTGTACAAAAACAATAGTAATAGGCACGCTCTTCCTTTCGCTGGATGCCCAGTATGTGTCGAGGTTCGAGCAACGTCCAGGCTTTCCGGGTCCCTGTGCGCATGCTTGGCAAGTTGGTAGTCGCTTTCTCAGGTCGAACGGTTAAGCGGTGTAGCGGGGGACCGGCCCGGACCCGTCTTGATTGTGGAAGATTGCCACGGGGCTTCCAGCATGATGATATGCAGATGCGCTGCGTCGTTGGACGCCTGGTTCGACGTGGAGCGACGTCACTAGTACCCAAAGGGTTGCGCAGTCCGTGCTAGCGGCGTTGCGCATGGACAGCTGAGGTCAGGGTTAGGGCTGGCTGAAATTAGTATAAAGACTCATCCGATTTCATGCGGCCCTTCCCCCTTCTTTCCCCCCTCGATCTGCTCCAGAAGAACTTGTTCATCTCCTTCAAGTGCTTCCCTCCATCCTATCTCCGTGATACTTCTTGCACTCTGCTAAGTCACTTGAACCATTTCCTTTGGCACTGCGTGTCTTGAAGACCCTCAACGAGTCACATCCTCCTCTTACTCAACGACCGAGGCTCTTCGCAGACCTCTTTCCCCTTCCCCCTCCGTTGATCCCCACCTTGCCCTGGAACTTCATTGTCTCTCAAGTGGCCTCCTATTGCTCCATCACCCCAGCCACCTGCCCTCCTCGCATCGACTACACAATTAAGTCAAAGGGAAAGATTTGTCGAATTAGACAACCCTCTGATTGTCGTTTCGATCCGCTCCTGTATCCTATAACCGTCGCAGACGATCCGTGACAGTCAGACAGCCATCTCTCTTGCAACATGGCGCAGTCTACCTTTGTCCTCCCCGGTCCACCCGCTTCTGCTTCCCTCCATCACAACGCTGGCTCTATCTCCCCCGTCCAGCGTACCCTTTCTCAGCCGGAAGGTCAAGAAGCCACTCAAGCTTCCCATCACCCCGATGATCCTAAGGGGATCATAACTAATGTCCAGGGCATTGTCCCTACCCTGCAGTGAGTCATCGCTGTTGAGATGAAGATCCTCTCCGCACGTCTCGACCTCCACGCCCTCACTCTCACTCCTAGTAACACCCATCCCTCTCATGACTGGCCTTGCTAATCTTACCAGGGTTTATCTTCTTCCACTCTATCCTCTACGCCACTTAGAAACATTGTTGCAACGGTCAACCTCGAATGTCGGCTTGACCTGAAAACCATTGCCCTTCATGCTCGAAATGCGGAATACAATCCAAAGGTGCCTCATAGTTGGTGTTACCAACGTTTTTAACTATATTAACACCCCCGTGCCCCCTCTCCGCAAATAGCGTTTCGCTGCCGTCATCATGCGTATCCGAGAGCCCAAAACAACGGCCTTGATTTTTGCGTCGGGGAAGATGGTGGTTACAGGTGCCAAGTCTGAAGACGATTCAAGGCTGGCAGCCCGAAAATACGCTCGTATTGTTCAGAAACTTGGCTTCGAGGCCAAGTTCACAGAATTCAAGATTCAGAACATTGTTGGCAGCTGTGACGTTCGGTTTCCAATACGGTTGGAAGGACTTGCCTACAACCACGGGCACTTCTCGTCGTATGAGCCCGAGGTTAGTGATCTAACATTTATGCCCCCTATTGTAGAGCTGATGTGAGGGGAAAGCATCGTTGCTGAGAGTGACCTGGACTTCAGCTTTTTCCTGGGCTGATCTATCGGATGGTGAAACCGAAGGTGGTGCTTCTGATCTTTGTATCGGGCAAAATCGTCTTGACTGGTGCTAAGGTCGGTCGATTCCCTCTTGAGTGAGAGCGGTTGCTGAACAGTTGATACTGATGAATGTTTTCGTTTTTTTTTTTTTTTTTCTCAGGTGCGCGAAGAAATTTACCAAGCGTTTAACAACATTTATCCGGTATTGTCCGAGTTCCGAAAACCTTGATCCACTCACGCCCTTTCACCGCACACTCACTCACACATCACACACGTGCCCCAACATCATGAAACCTTTGATGATACTCCATCGACATGTTAGAAAACGTGCGAAAGCTGTGTAATTACAACTTAATACTCTACAAGCCCACGGCGGTCTTGATTTGAGCAATCTATCATTTCCACATCACCTGTGTGAAAACAACATTGCTGTCCATCGTCCCTTCCTTGACGTTGTCGTTTTAATATGAGCAGGATGAGGGGAGTAAACATCTCCCTGGTTGGTTACATGCGCGTAACGTTTGTAGAGCGTAGAAATGCTTCTTCGGTGAGCGCAGGCAGGAGTTGTCAGTGAGAGCATCCGTATCGGTGGCTAGTTTCGCGCGAGCTGGACTTGAGCCACCGAGTTGAACCGCACTAACTCAAGTCTATGTCAGCACCAAGCTATAATCTTGATATCAACAACCGCGAGTTACAAGAAATATATAGAGGTTGCGGGTTGCCCAGGTGGAGTTGCTCTGAGTCTGAGTCTGAGCTCAGTGTCAGGTGGGGTTGTTTGAACTTTAGGCGACTGGCCCCGAGACATGAGTTGTCCTTTCCCGCCATCGGGTGAGAATGGCAAATGCGAAGGACAGCGTAAACCAACCAGAACCCAAACAGACTTGCAGCAGCAGAGGGGAGTCATCAACTCTCGAGGCAGCATGTCGGCAACCACCTTTCGCGCTTCGCCATGCCCCTCCTACTGGACCGCATTCCTCTTCCACTTCACCATCCCATCTATTCCCGACTCGTGGCGCAACTGGCTCAGCTTCCAGCAGTCCTCAAGCCCAGCGACCTACACGATCCTACTCGCTATCCATCGATCGGTGAAGGCCATCTATGGCCTCATCATCTGGCTCACCCGTCCCTTCCTCGCTTCGATACATGTTTCTAAAAACTCTTCCGAGCTTAGTCGAGCTCTGCAGGACGGATTGGACGATCACATTCTCAAGTCCCGAGCCCAGAAGATGTATCGAGACGAGGATCAGAATTCAGACCAGGATGAAACAAGAGGCCTCTTATCATCATCATCACACTCTTCTTCCAATCAAGCTCAATCACAAGGCCTCCGTAGTAATGAACAAAACATTTTAAGCAACTTGATTGTTTCCCGAGTTTCCTGGATCATCAACCATTCTAAACAGCTTCAGGTATGTCACTGAAAACTCGTCTCAAAAACATTAGAAGAAGCTTTGGGGGCCAAATTTGACTTGAGTATTTGCGTTCTGAATAGACTACTAAATTGGCCCCCATGAATGAAGCTTCGGATCCAAAAGAACTGGCAGAAGCTATCGTAGCTGTCAAAAGCATCAACCCTATCGTCAGTTGAGTATACATTTTATCGGGCCCATATCTCTCCTCCTTCTATCTATGATTCTGACGAGGAAGAGCGGGGGTTTTTTTTTTCATGAAAACGTGCTCAGCTTTGTCCCACTTTGGTGGAATGCATTACACGAATCCAAAACGCTTCACGCACTCGTAAGGCGATAGAAGACCGATCAGAAACCAAGTATAATTCTGAGTTGCATCAACACAAGCTCAAGGAAGTCAGTGACCTTATCTTGCTCTTTGAAATACTCATTTCAGCCTCCCAAGATCATTGATACATGTGAATTCCGTTCCCGCTGGCAGCTGCTCAAGTTATTGAAACCCAGTCAAGACTTCGACACTTTGCCACCGAAGGGATGGCAAGAAGTGAGTCCACATTCTGAGCTGCTTATCACATTGAATTTTTTTTTTATAAAAAAATGCTGACTTCAAAGACTCTATTTCATGTCTTTTTTTTGAATGGCAAAACTTGAATAACAGATAGGATTTCAAGGTACCGATCCATCGACTGACTTACGGGGTGCCGGACTGCTTGGGTAATTACCGATCTCCTCACAGAAAGCACGACCAAGCCATATGACCACAAACACGCTATTTGACTAATTGTGTCTGATATGTTTATATATATATATAAACACAACCAGTTTGGATGCTTTGGTAGTCTTTGCGAGATATTATGGATCTTCCGGTCAAGAAATCGTGACCGAAGCCGTCGAGGGCGGGGATTCCTGGTATGCATGAAGCTGTGAACTTGGGTCTCCTAGAAATGGATAGGTGGTCTAATAGTAGCCCCCCCCCCTTTTTTTTTTTGGTTGGGTATAGGTACCCCTGGGCACTCGCGTCGATCAACATAACATGGTGGTGTATCCGACTAGCGAAGGCGAAGCAGCTGGAATACTTCCTAGTTTGTGGACCTGGAGATTTCGCTTCGGAAACCGAGGAGCACAGACGAACGAAAGAACAGCTGATGCAGGATATCCCAGCCGAGCTATATGGACTGTTAATTCTGCAAGTGAAGCTGAGCCTGCTGTTCCACCATTTTTGGCTCAGCATCAGGCCGAGGCCTAGCGTGATGGACTTCGAGGCCCAGTTCAAGGTGTTCACATACCGCGCCCAGCGAGGCTTAGCCAAAGGCTTTATAGGCGGATTGGGCCTCGGCTGGATCCTCGATCCGGCCGCACCCGATTTCTCTCACCATCAAGTGCTCGTTCACTTTTAAGAATTATCCATATCAGTTCCTCTCCCCCTCATTTTCATCTTTTTCCCCTCGCGTGTGGTCCTTGACCTTTTTTTCTTACTTGTGGCATTGCAACCTTCTATCTGTTGGATAATCTCGTGCATAAAAGAGCCGAGCTGTTGTTGTGAATCTATGAGCAAGCCATACGACATCTTGTCCCCCCCCCCCCCCCCCCATTGTTAATTTGATTTAACGTTGACTACTACTTCTTCCGTTATGGTCCAAATACTCTTGTATGCGTATTCAATCCAAAGGAACAAGGGTAGGTAAGCTTCTTTGTTAGATGGAAAGGAATGTGAGCGTCAGGTATTGGAATGTCTTGCTCATATATACACATGGGCAATCACTCCACAGCCATGTTGAATTTGGATTTGCAATGATGCTTCACCTGCCATCTCTCAGAGCCTTACATAGTTGACAGAACAGGTATATCTCACTCTCCACTATGTCAACCATGTGCAATACCACGTATAAAATTTTATGACTCCAGCTACACCTTTCAACCTTATCTGAGCCTTCTTTGGTGAGGATAATCTTAGCTCTCAGAATCACAGAATCACAATAGTTTTTTTTTTTTTTTTTTTTTCAGAAGCCCTGGGTCATTTGGGGCCCTCACTCAACGCCTCTGCTGGCATGCAGTATATAGAGTCAGGTGAAGGCAGACTGGATGATGACACCTTCCTACACTATCATTCTGATCTCCTTTGTCAAAAAAAAAAAAATACTGGTTGAACTTTGATAGGTGTCCCCCCAGTGGTATGTACATATTTCCCTTTTATCTTTCCTTCTTCCAGAATTTACTGAAGGACCCGTGATCTTGTATGGATTTTATTATGTAAATATGTGGATATTGCAAGAATGTTCGTGGGATGCCCATGAGTTGATGATTGGATGCAAGTTATGTATCATCTGCATGCTCATCAGTATGTATGTATATTATAAATTGGTGTGCGCTCGGTGCGCCATGGGTTGGGCTTGATCGCGCATGATGCGACGCGAGTGACTTCCGGGTGTCGCGTCACTTTTAAGAATTCTTTGAGAGTGAGACTGCACTTGCCTCTTTCCACCCACCCAGTGTAATAGTAACTGTCTAGTCTTCTCTCCTGCCGACGAAAGCTTTCGCTCAGTCAGCCCTGATCCCCATCAACTCCCCCTCGCTGACTACCCAGTTCCCCTGCGCTCCTCCTCGTCGACCGGCATTTGGCTTGGCTCGCGTGCATACCTGCAATTCTTGCCAAGCAATCAAGGCGGTCTTTGGATAGTAAGCTTTTTGTGATCTCTTTCCCTCAAGCTTATCCCTTGCTAGATTCATCAGCTTTCTTCACTTGTAAAACCCTAATCTTGGTTTTGCTCATGTGTTCCTTTTAGGACATCACAGGCGTACATACCCTGAATCGGGCGGTCTTTCATCCAATCCAATCAAGTGAAGACATAACTAGAGAAATCGCGTCGACTGGCGACTGCTTGCGTTCATAGCCGTGGAATACCTATCGTGTTTGCTTGAGTCCAGTTCCATGTCGAGTCACGTCCACATAGCTTCCTCCGGGTTCCCTCAGGTCGCTGATCCCAAGACAACTAGTGCCAAGGAATCTGGCATTCAATTGCCAGTCGCCAAGTCAAGCAAAGCGTTTCACGACCTTGACATGGACCAACTCTCCCCGCCTGCCTCCAAGCAAGCCCTTCCTTCCCCTCCTACTTCCACACCAACTCAGGCGGCGCCAGTCAGTCCGCGCAAAAGAAAATCCGTCAATTTTAACAACCAGCCGCTTCGTAGCGCCCGGAGTGTCCCCAATCACCGCTGTCGACCCCGCACAATTGCTGCCATCCCTCGGACCACAGCCCACACCCAGAACCCTGCCTCCGTACAGCCCACCTTATTCTCCTCACGCAGTCATGCTGATCAACAGAAGCGGGCCCGTCTATCCCTTGCCGCCCCTCAGCTCCCCATCCCCAGCTCCCCCAGCGCGTCTCGTACCCGGGAGTTCAACTTGAAACAACTCGAAGCTCATAGTTCACCCCTTGGTGCGAGATCTGCGGCTAAGAAAAAACTGGCCCGCTTTTATTACAAGCCATCTCTCCTTCAACAGGTCCCTGGTCGCGCAACAAGTCCCACCCCATCCACTTCGGCTGGCTCCAAGCAAGCTGCCCGTCGCTACTCCCACCTCGCGCGAAAGGACTTGCAAAGCTCAATGTATTCCGACGAATCGTCCGACTCTGACGAGGAAGTTGCGTCGGCCCTCCGAGCGGACTCACCAAATCCTAGGAGATCCTCTTCCTGCTCACGAACCCAAAGACTTCGGAACGAGCTGAATGACAATCCAGCCGAGGAAGTCGCCGAGTTACGCCCCATCCTCAAGAAAACTCCCACAGAGATCGTGTTGGCCAAGACGGTACAACAGGCCACTGCTGAAAATGGCCGCTCTCGAATTTCGCTTGATCCAGATTCCACGTCGGCTTATCGTCGAACCATAGCTGGAGTGGCCTCCAAACTTATACAGAAGTCAGCTTCCAGCTCCTCTGGCGACGCGCCGAACAACACATCCTCACCAGATGTAACAGGATCTTCAGAGTCCAACCGTTCCGCCACCTCCTCGCAGAATGGGTCCCAGGCAGCCAATCTTCTTTTGGCCTCTGATTCTGATTGGCTGGATGAAGATTCGCATTCTCATGGGGAGAACCCATCATCGGAATCAGCTCACTCAGACTCAGCTGACGGCTATTCAATTGAAGCATTATTGCTGTCATCGGCGCGGAGCTGTCTGCTCACCCTTCAAGCCTCCCTTCTCCCCCCACCCGACCAAATGCGTCTAGATCCCGTCTCCCCCTTGGCGAAACTCACAAGCCCCCAGAAACTGAAATTAAGCAAACTCGGCACTCTCGACGGTAGTCCCCGGGAGCCTCGCGGTGTGCTGCCACGTGCCTCCACCTGTAACCCACGTCTTGAACTGCGCAAGAATCAACCTCGGACCCAAAAACGTTCCTGGCTCAGATCGACCGCAATTCTTGGTATACCTAGGAACGCACCCAGCCCCCCGCCGGTCAAATCGGGACCACTGCGCACCCCTGAATCTAGCCCTGTGCTCGAGGCACAGTCCCTCCCGCGTGTCGCGATCACCTTGAGAGAAGTAGAAGATTCATACATCTCTCTGCATGACAATCTGGACGTCCTCATGAGACAATGGCAAGAAACTGGACCACCATGTGGCGAAGGCCAAGAGGAAAAACTGAGACCGCTTTTCGCTGATGATGTGGATGCCGCCCTGATGAAATGTCTAGTGAGGGAGGTAGAAAATCTCTGTAGACATGATGAGACTCCCTCAGCACCACCCACTACCACATCCACCAGCAATCCACCCGCTTCTAATCTCAGGGACGATATCTCTCGAATGATGCCCCGCAAAACTAACCCGAACGCTATATTCTCCTCCTCATCGAATAATGCCATCGCGCTTTCCCCAGTAGTCACCTCGAATAAGTCTGGGGCCTCAACCAATGAAATCAGAAGACGAGTCGCCGAAATTGAAACTGGGCAAGCCGCACTGAGATGCATTGCGATATTATGGAGTTGGCCTAGTTGCATGACTTTTTTTGACGGTAAGTCGCCTTGTGACAGTTTGTCTCTCCCGTCCCATCATCATTACTTATTACCGTCTTGTTGGTCCCAGATTCATATACACAGCGGATCTTGTCGTTGCTCATTCAAATCCCCAAGTCTTCCATCCTTCGCCGCAAGAAGAACTTGTTAGCCATTGGCCTTTTCAACCATATTTTCAAGCTCCAAAAGCTACATACTTCGACGCTAGAACCCCATGTTAGCGCAGTGGTTGATGGGATTGCCAGTACCCTGTATCTGTCTGCTGGAAAAAGTGGCGACAAGGGTCAGAAGGTGTTATGCTTGGGACTGTCGGCTTTACAACAACTCACCACGCAAGTCCCGCATCACATCGCACTCAAGGTTGGGAAGTTTTTGGAGCCTCTCTTGGCTTCCTTAACTGCCCCCGACTCTTTCAACTTGAGACATCAAGCCAGCGCAGGCTTGGGCGCATTGATCAATTCCATCCAACTCGACTGGGACCTCGCATCCAAAAATCCTGGTCGCTTCCAGGTCCAGCAATCACGTGCGGTCGCTGATGCGTTGCCTAATCTGCAGCAGGGCAGGAAAGAAGCTTTTAAAGAGAGACTCTCCACATTTACCCTGGTAAGCCTTTTTTTTTGGATTGGATATCAAGTGAACCGCAGTTTGAGTGAATTCTTTTCCCATTTGTTTTCCCCTCCGACAGGCTTACTACAATGACAAAAACACGTTCTTCCGTTGGGCGTTACTCGATAAACAGCTCAGACGTTCTCTCAACGAGGGTGATGCCGGGTGGGTGATCAGTGTGATGGCAACTATGATTGTCCTTCTCGGCAAAAGGATCAGAAAATTGGACCCGCCTTTGACCCGAGTTTTCATGCCGATATTCAACGTGAGTGTCTCTCGGTGTAGGGACGGTCAAACGGATTGCTTATGTGGTTGCTACCTTCTCACGCCTCCCAGGAACTGCTACGAGATCCTCGAACCAATCATTTAGGCTCTCAGCTGTGGGATTATTATATCTTGATTATGTTCCATTGGAGCACCGTCTCTCAAGCGCAAAACCCAGAGCAAGTCTGGGCCCTGGATACGGTACAACTGCCCTTTCTCTTACAGGTCTTCCGTAGCGCTTACTTTGTTCCTAGCACGGATTCGCCCGGCTTGGATGCTGCTCCACCCGCCGCTCCGACTCAGACTAACAACAGATCTGACCAGTATAAAAGCTTGCTTCAGCCAAACAAAGATCCAAATGGAACGGAACTACAATCTACTCGGCCCGCCTTAGAAACCAGTCATACCACGACAGCAGGCTCAGCCCAAAACACCCTTTGCCAGTCTTTGGATGGTCCTCAGTCATCATCGCACCATATTCTCCTTACGGCCTTCCTCTACGGGGCTATCGGGTTTGTCCAAGATGTTCTGCTTCATCCGCCTTCGTCTCTCAAAACGCCTTCCGAGCTGCTAGCAACGACTAGGGCCTGTCCGCGGTTCCACTATCTCGATGTGATATGGGATCAGATGGTCGACCCCTTCTTACCCAACATCCTTGCTGGGCCACATGATGAGCATAGGGTTTACGCCTATGAGCTCTTGGCTGCTTTGTTGAGGCACGCGTCCGCCGGGGACACACCAAATCCCAACCGTTGGACTCTCGAGCGATTTGTCCATCCTGCTTATCACCAGCCGCCCATGAAGCTTGGATCATCTGCGGACATAGATTTGGAAGAGTTCACGAAAGCAGCGCACTCGTCAGCTGTACTTCCTGTGGAAATCCCGGCCCTGGATCCCCTGTGGATATGCAGCCGGTATGATAAGGTTTTGCGCATCATCGCCTCCTCCATCAGCTCAATCCAGCACATCAAGAGCCTGCACCCTGGCGCTTGGTTAGTCGAACCCCCTACTCATCTTTCATCACCGCCGAAGCAAGTGGGGCCTAGGGGCTTGTTCAGGGTCTGGCAAGAACTTGTCAAATCCTTGAGCTCGGTCTATCAAAGCTCTGAATGGGTATTCGAAACGCAACTCTCGGATTCCGTCGGCAGCATTAGCAATATACTCGAGGCAAGTATTCAGACCCCAGCTCCTATGGGATTACGCGAGGAGGAACAGCCCTCCCATTACCCTAATATCCGCCTGTTTCGAAATCTATATCGTATCCTCAGGCATGGCATGGGCACTGAGCTCATGAACCGCAAGCTGGTCACGGTCTCTGATACTGAATCTCCGGAAAAAACTCGAAAAATTAGTCTGTTCTTCAAGACATTATCGTTTGTTTTTACCTCGTCAGTGACCGGGGAAACAGTCAACATGTTAGACCCCGAGGATTGGAGCGAATATGGCGTGTTGGCACAGATTGTTACTGAGGATATGATTTCTGCGCAGAAAGTGATTGGATTTAATGACAAGCTCTATGAGCTGATCAACGACCTGTCTGAAGTTCTAAAAGCTTGTACACAAGAGCGTCTGCAGTTTTTGTTTGGAAAATTTACCATGCAGACGGTTACCGAGTTCATGGCGATCGTCGAGCCTGGGGTTTTGTTGGATGAGCCTCCCTTGACACCAGCCTCGGCTGCCATGATTGATGCTTGCTTCCGAAGCATCCAGGGCACAGGATCCGTGGCTCCCGCCACGCTCAACAAGTTCATCAAGGTCTTCAACATCCTTCTCTCCCGCCTCACTCAGGGAAGTCTCAAGGTTTTGCTTGACGGCTGTCGGGCAAGCCTTATAGAATATCTTCACGATGAGCGAAATCAGGACAGAAATCTTGTTAGTTTACTTAATTCTACTCTCGTGGAAACTGTACTCTGTGATGACGACTTTTTTTTATGGGCCTGATAGGTTTACAGCACCCTGCTCGCCAAACTTCGAAATGTGGATCTTATCCATCTGATGTCTCCTCTCGACCTATCGGATTTGATCGTTTCTCCATTTCAAAACCAATCCAGCTTATCCACCGTTTCCCCTAACGATTTCCTCTCCTTCGTCAAGACGGCGGCCCCAGCCTTCATTGGCAATCAAGAGCATGGGGTTCCAGCCGGAAGGAATAGCTCGGTTTCTGTGCCCTCTTCTATCCCCGTTTCTGGCCTTGGAAAACCGTCTGGCCACTCTCCCTCTAGATCATCGCCGACGCGCGCTCGTGACGATCCAACCCCATCAATGCCAGAGAAGTCGCGTGAATCGCATCATCTGGAAAAAATTCCCAACATCGCCTCGGATCCATCAAGCCCAGCTCCCGAGTCTCCTAACCCAATCGATCAAAGTCAAGCCCCCTCATCAGCCCCGGAAACTTCAGAAGCAGACATGAACAATGCATGCTTACTTGGGCCGATTTCATCACCCTCTTCAGCTGGCTCAACTAGCGTATCTCCTGACTTGATGGGTAAGTCAAACGCGGACACGAAAGAAATACGCCATGCCTCAGCGGGATCAGGAAGAATTGGTTCACCCAAGCTGGATAACACAGAATCGCAGGAAAGGACCTCGGAACTTCTCAACACCTCTGGTCATGGTGTGTTTTCTTTCCCCTCACTCAGCTTATCACATCTACACTAGGGCCAAACGTTGAATGCTTCCTTTTGAACATGTTAAGATGCTGTCAAGTCACCGCAGCGCGCGGAATTAGTACTGGGAGACAAGCTTACAGACCCGACTGATCTGCAGAAGAAATTAGACATGAAGCGTGCGGACGCAGATCTCGCCGTCACATCATGCCAGTCGGAAGACGCGTTACAGCATGGAGATAGAGAATCGAGCAGCAGCAGTTCCCCATCGCCAGTCGACTCTCTGGAGGGACTTGCAGAGATTGACCCTCGTCTGGTCCACACTGATCCTCGCCTGCCCGCCGGACCTCTATCAGCTGCAGGTGGGTTCCTCAGAGACCCCCTCGTCACCCCTGTCTCTTCTGTTCCCTCAGCTGATCATAAAGAATTGTTGGAAGATTGTCACGATTCAGAAAGCACGTCGCTTGGTGAGAATGATGTCTTGAAAAAAATTGAGGCTCCTTCGGCCCACTTGTCGATGGGGACTCCATGGGATGAGGATTATGTTGATCCCCGGCTTGCGCGACCAAATAGACCGTTTGCCCCATTCGGTGAGTCACCAAGAACAACGACATATATGTTCATCGCATGTCTTGATGCCAATTTTGTGTTTGGGGGCTTCATTCAGATGCAATCAAGAAGCTTCGACAATTGCAAGCTTGGTCATCCAACCAAGCAGAAGTGCCTTCATCCAACTCAAGATCCGCGCTTCTGAGTCCCCAGAATATGCGTTCAATTTCTAAGGTTAATCCGTGCTCAAGATTGAGAACTATGCCCACTCCAGGCCACTCCGTTTCACAACAGCAGACACCTACGTCACTTGTCGCTCCCGTCGAAACTCATGTTTCGCCCATCACCACTAGCCTTGGTGCATTGGATACCCTTGCCCCGTTTGCTAAGCGGCAATCAGGCAAATCTTTTTCGTTTGGTCTCCAGAAATCAGCCTCCAGTGAACCTGCCCAAAACGCTAGAGAAATCTTGCAAAACATGACGACGCGCAAGCCGCCGGGAATCGCCAAGACAGCAGCTGAAACTGCTTCAGGCGTTGCACCCTCCTCTCAACATTCCGAGGATTCATCCAGCGCAACGCAGGTTTCTACCCCATCTGAAATAGTGTTTAAACGGAAGCGAGATGAGCCCCACTGCAATCTTGCCGATCAGCTGAACCATCCCTCACCAGCTACGAGTACTTTTGCCGCATCTAATTTGGCCTCCAGAAAGCAGCCTGCCCAGTCATGTACTCGGACGAATGGTATTTCTACCTCGGAACATGCCGCATCACAATCGTCTTCTATTAGAAAATCACTGGATCAGTCGCCCTCGACTAGGAAGTCGCCAGTTAGACAGCTGCTTCCATCGCTTTCTGACTCCGGATTGGATGGCGATAGTAGCTCCGACCCCCCGCCACCTCGGAAAAAAGCCAAATTCAGCGACGATTCAATGGCAATACCTAATGATGTTAGTACTCAGGGTCAGGAAGCGCGTAGTGGCTCCCAGTCAGCCACTTCAAGCGTGCCCCCGGCCCCATGCTCGCCGCATGATGAAGAGGTGAAGTCTGCGGATGCCGCCAATCCAGCTGCGCTTGACTCACCTGGCTCCGAATCGCGGCCGCGACCGGTGAGAAGAAAAGGACGCGGGTCCGAACTGCAGCTGTTGCTACAAAATGCGAGACAACCAGAGGTAAGTGCTCCCCCTTGCACAGTCCCGAAGAAGGTTTTCTCTGATTGAGCTTGACCCCTTTTTTCCCTGCATAGCTCTTACTGGATACAGTTTCTTCAAGTCAATTAGGCAGGATTAGTAAAACTGCCTCCGACATACTCGTTTCGCGAGCACGGGTCACTCGCTCATCTTCCCGCCGATCGAGTTCCAACGAACGATTACCTAATTAAATGATACATACCCTTCTCACGCCTTTATAATCGCCTTTACCCATTTTCTTGAAATTATTTGATTGGATACACTGGCTCCCTCACTTCTCTCTCCTCTCTCTCATCTTGTGTTGTATATCCTTGCAGCAATTTTCTTGGAGGATTTATTTTTTTCCCTCTCTTTATGTTGGATCTTATCAAAGGAATCACTTTTCTCTCGCGCGCGCGAGAGAGAGAAGCGCTAGAATAATTATCCCGGAGGATTATCCTGGGGGTTTGGACCTCAGCCTACTGCCACGTCCTCGTAGGACAGGGCGTGATAAAAGGAGAATCTGAAACTGTAGCCTCAGTTCTGTTGACCTCACAGAAGTGTTGCTTGGCACTTCGAAGGATGGCTGTCAGCTTGTCAGACCGGCCGGCCGGACTCAGACAACAAAGCCTGCCCGAATTGACCAGAGTTGCTGATGTGCCCCTTGGTGCCAACTTCAAGGGGACGAGATCAAGGGAGCTTTGGATGTGGCTCTGCTACAGCTTTCGTCACTCCTCCGTGTATCTCACTATGCATCTGTCAAGTGCCACACTGCACATGTCATGACGTAGCTTCAGGTGGTTATGCTCTGAGGGCCGAGGCAGGGGTTTGGTCTATCTTCACCGCCAGCTCTCGTGGTTGATCTTGATGACGCAGACATGTGATGTTACGACCTCAATGACCCATTCAGTGAGGTAGGACGATGAACCACATCGGAGGGTCTCAAAGGGACCCGCGTCCCCGCGGGACGCTCTCCGTAGGAGAGGCTTTATGCATTAAGTTGACAGCCTGGCTGTAGCGGTTTTTTTTTTCAGGGTAAGAAAAGACTTATCCATCAATTTGAGAACGATGGCTGGAGCCACACCTACCCCAGCAGAGGTGGATATCGCTGAGATTTTGGCGCATTCTTTACATATGGTCATGAGTCACACCATCACAACAGGAATGAATATGTTAATAAATTTTTTTTTGATTTTTTTTTGGATTTTATCAAAATTTGATTGCCATCTGCAAAAAACTTTGTATGGTGCTACTGGCCCGCCAGAATGGCCAACTGTGGTTTTGAACCGCCAATCTGGCCCATGCAGCAGCCCTGAGCCGCCAAGTTGGCTATTTCCCCACCAGCACCACCCGCCATACTGGCCAACCATGGCATGGAACCGCCAAAGGGGCCAAATGCGCTCCTGAACCACCAACCAGGCTATACCTCCCCAATCAATGGCCGGTGTACATACCGGCCATTGGTTGGGGAGACCTCTCCAATCAATGATTGGTACATACCGGTCATCGGGCGGGGGGGAGACCTCTCCAATCAATGGTTGGTACATACCGGTCATCGGGCGGGGAGACCTCTCCAATCAATGGCCAGTACATACCGGTCATCGGGTGGGGAGACCTCCCTGATTGATGGCCGGTACATACCGGCCATTGGGCGGCGAGACCTCCCTGCTCTATGGCCAGTACATACCGGTCATTGAGCGGGAAGGTCTCTCTGCTTGATGGCCTTTTTGTACCGGCCATTGGGTGGGGAGGTGCCGGCCATCAATGAGGAAGATCTCCCCAATGCCCGGTAGTACCGGCCAACAATCAGGAAGGTCTCCCCGCCTGATGGCCGGTATGTACCGGCCATCAATGAGGGAGTTCTCCCCGCCCAATGGCCGATATGCACCGGCCATTGATCAGGGAGGTCTCTCCGCCTGATGGCCGGTATGTACCGGCCAACAATCAGGGAGGTCTCCCCGCCCAATGGCCGGTATGTACACCGGCCATTGATGTATGGTGGCTTGCCATGTATGTATATGCTGATGTATGTATAGCATTGGCCAGTCTGGCGGTTGGAATCAATCAGAAATTGGTTTTTGGAAATCTTTTTTCCATTTTTTGATTTCTTTTTTTAATTGGCCAATCTGGCGGGCCAGTACCACCATAACTTTGCCAGTTGATTTGCAAGCCTTAGCGTGGTTGTGGAGGAGGAAGCGGGACAAAGCATATGTATTTGCCAAACTAAAAGATTGTTGGATTAACAAGGCATGTATTGTGTTAATCCACCTGGTTGGCTTTCACCTGACTAGTACTCATATACTAGGCATGAAGCATAGAGCAGAGATGTGTGAGAGGCAGCCTTCAGGGCCTATTTAGCAGGAGTTTGGGCACATGCACCCAATGCACATCTTTCCAGTTTTCCCCCTGACCTCCCGCCTGAGTTTGCAAGCCAACAGAAGCCAACCCTTACAACACATACCCTTATAAGGAAACCCTTATCTATTTATGTGTAATAACCCTCCATTGCCCTCATGCGTAATCACCCTTCTAACATAACAACCCTTATTAATCACACACAACCATTAGGCCTACGTGACCCCAGACTGATAACACTTCACCAGTTTAACACAAAGCAAGAAGCATAGATTGCTGCCGACCTCACCCCATATTTATTGGCCCAGTGTACACCAAGTGTACAACATGAAAATAGGAATTGGTTTTTGTTGTACTCAGGATCAATGCAATTTGAATATGTAGATCCATGTCTGATATTTTATTATGAAACACAGAATGAAAAGAAATGTTTTTATTTAAATGCGCATAACAATAAGACAGAGATAAATAAAGAAAATAGAGCAGAGAGAGCAGGGCCATAATAGTACAAAATGAAAAAAAAGCATTCAGTTAACAGATCACAAGTTGTTTAGTCAACTAATCAGCGTTCTTGTTGGTTGACTCATCAGCGTTTGTGTTGGTTGACTCATTGGCATTCACTCCCTTGGCTTGATGCTTTTCATCATCCAACCAATCATCTTGGTCTCCTTCTTGAGCTTGTTCCTCACGGTCATTCTCCAAGTTCAGATCCTCCAGTGCATCATCAATGGCTCCCACAACATTTGAGGTAACTGATTCTAGTTTGACCCATTTGGTTTGGTTAAACCAAGGGTGATTGGATTTGGTGTGTTCACTGTGAGTTTTCCTCCAAAGGATCTCCACATCCCCCATCCAACAAAGCATCACGTCCTTTTGATCATAAAGTGTTTTATTGAGTTCTGAGCAAAGGAGCTGTAGTTTCCCTTTCATGGGGAAACTCTCCAGGATTTTGGCAAAGCGGTTAGACTCCACAGTTGGTTCTTGAGCTGCAATCTGTAATTTGGTGATTGTCTTGAGGATATTTGTTCAATAATTACCAGCCCTTGAGATTGATTGGTCCAGCTCCTGGGTGAGCATCTGGATTTCTTCCTCAACTCGGTCAAGGAACAAGACCAATTTAATTCCTCTCCTAACATTGGGATCCAAAGCTCATGGGGCCCAAGCATGATAGAAGTGATTGTTGTTTCAAAGGGGATCATCCAAGTCAATTTTCAGAAAAGCGGCAAAGGTACAGTTGCGCAAGGCAATAACCTGTACTTAACTGCCTGCAAATTTTACATTTTGCGTGCGGGCTGTTCAGTCTTTTGGCTCATGTGTCAGCTTGCTACTAAGCCAGAGACAACCTGACAAAGTAACTTAACAATAAGAGATAAATCAAACAAATATTAAAATAATAAAAACAGACATCATTACCCTATATATATAGTTAAAACAGTTAATACATCAGTACAAACATGAGTAAAACATACACAAACTAAGGGATGAATTTAAGGTAACTATAGTAACACATAATAAGTAGAAACCTTTCTTTTAGCCAAAAACATTAACAAAGTTCTGGAACCTTAAAAATAAGTTAGAACTAAAATAAATAACTACTTTTAACAAAAAGTATGAATAACTTCTAAAACTTGAGGATAACTTAGAATATTATGTCATATTCTGAATTGTCATGTAAAATAATGTAGGGTCCCTCACTGGAAGTACCCCTAAATTTGTCAGCCCTAGAGATACTACAAAGTATCCAAAGGACTGCATAGTATTAATTATTATGTAAATATTATTAAAGAAATGAACTTTTTATGCAATATTAAGTAGGGTTCCTCACCAGAGATACCCTTGATTTCATACTCCTTCTCATATTTCATGACATCTCAAATGTAATATTAAAATACATGAAATAATAATCCCACTGTGGACTGTGCCAACCACAAGTTAACCAAAAGAAGCAATTATTCAATTGGTTAGAATATTAAATAAGATCTATTCTAACAAGTCACGCACTTGTAGAAAGGAATTACTTACCAAGGAAGTAATTCCCACGTACTATTCTGCTTTGAGTTGACACATGATGTAAGTGGCTATACAATACACCATGTTGTCATGAGGACATGGATTGTACTGTACTTGAAACAACTATTAAATTCTTATTACATCATGAGAATATAGATGATTAAGTAAAATCCATGTAATGCCCCTTTGTAGCACACAAAGACTGGCCTCTGAAGATATAAAAGGAAGGAGTTCTTGGGCTCTTTGGATCTTATCCCTCAGCTTATTCACCCACCATACTTGACTAGTACCACAGTGAATATTCTCTACCTACTACTTAAGTGTAGAGCTTCCTTCCTCTTATCTTCCTTACCACTGGACTGTTAGTTATACTCTATAAAAATCCTCATTTATCAGTATTTCTATCATCCTTAAAAAGTAGTAGCTGCAAGACTTCCACCTCTGGCAAGAGCCAATCAGTTCAAGTGCTTGCCTCCTACTTCCTTCTTACCTAGTTGTAACACCCTGTGTTACTAGAGTGGCAATTTACATTGTTACAAAATCTCCTGTTATTACTTTTGTATATCAAAAGTATTAATTATAAAGGAGTGTGGACTTAACTTCTTATTCAAGAGGGTGAATTGAAAGTAATTTCATTCTTAAATAGTCTACCAGCACAGTGATAGTGCCTCTATTTATATTCATAAACAGAGTGTTTCATTGATAAATGAAAGCTTGATTGCTAGAAAACTAAAAGCCAGATCTAAAAAGAAAACAAAGAAGAGATAATCAGACAAGAGAAGAAAAGATGGAAGAAAATAAAATAGGAAGAAAAGAGATGAAAAGAGACCAACCCGGATTAACTAGAAACAAGGTGATAGACAACTATAAAGAGAAGCAATGACGATATGACAAGAGACAGAACAGGACTAAAGAAGAAAGAGGATCAGTTGATTGGCCAAGACAGAGAGAACCAAGAGGGATGGATGTTGAGCATGCAATTCTCACCGGATTGGATCAGAGTGAATGCGACAAGAGTAGGAGTTGGCGGAGAGTTGAAAGGAAGGGGATAGGAAGGAAAGGAAAGAGATGGAAGGAAGGAGAAAAGGGAAGAGAGTTGGTTAGTGTTGAGTGTGTTGGGGCTAGGCAAGACACAATCAAATAGAGAGTAAGTGTTGAGCGAGTTGCGGCTGAGCAAAACACGATTGAGTTGAGAATCGTCGAGGTTCTTGATGAATTTGCTTTGACAATTCTGAGAAGCGGAACCAAACCAATGGATTCTTTTGAGATCAGATTAGGTTAAGGTTGATAATAACAGCTGCGCACCCGCGCGGTTGCTCAGGATCACAGGAGCTTTCACGGTTGGTTCAACACCCCTCCTCAATCAGGTGATAACTGGGCTAGAAAGCATTGTGCCCTGAGACGTTGCAGGGATTCAGCGCTGCATGCTTTGATCAGGGCATTGGAAACCATTTCTTTGGATGGAATGAGCTTGACAGATATTTCATTGTTGTTCTTCAGGTCGTGGATCCATTTAAGTTTGATGTTGAGATGCTTGGTCTTTGAATTTGATCCAAAATTCTTGACCTTCTCGACTAGGCCCATGTTGTTGACGTTGAACGTGGTTGGTTCCAGATTCTCATCCCAGAGTTCCTCCACCACAAATTTAACCCATTGGTTTTCCTGCACCCCGTCAGAGAGTGCGTTCATTTCTGCCTTGGTGGAGGATAGAGTGATATTTTTCTGTTTTTTGCTCTGCCACGCAAGAGGACAGTTCTTCCAGAAGCATATTGAGCCACTGCAAGACAGACAAGTTTTGAGATCATCAGCCCACGTGGCATCAGTAAAGTATTTGAGAGAGTTTGCATTGCCAGTCGTGGGCCTGAGGGTAAGTTGAAAAGAGGAGGTGCCCTGAAGGTATTTCCAGCAGTGCATGACTTCTTTCCAGTGGTGAATTCCTGGATCATTATTGAAACTAGAGAGAATGGACACCTCTGGAGCCAAGTTGGGTCGAGTCCGGCAGGAAAGGTAGTTGAGTATTCCCGTTTATGTACAGTAATTGATGTTGAGCTTCTTGAATTCTTCCTTCTCATCCGTTGAGGCGGCCTTCAGAGTTACTCCCACAGAAAGGGGAGTTTTTACGGGTTTGCAGTTGGTCATTCCCAGCATTCCCAGTCCTTTTTCAATCAGCTTCCGCTGAGAGAGAGAGACAAACCCCTCCTCCATCTGTAAGTCCATGCCAAGCAGCGTGTCAGGGCCGTGAGCCAAAGAGTTTGGAAATTGCTGAAGGAACAATTCCTCAAATTTTTAAACGTTTCCGGCTACCAGAAGGTCATTGACGTGGAAAAATATAAATGAGGTCCAACTGTTGTGAATGCAGGGACAAGGGTCGGAAGTTGATTCGTGGAAGTTGATTTCCTTGAACCAGCTGGTGAGAGTCTCGTACCAGTTTGCCGGAGCTTGTTTCAGGCCATACAAGGATTTTTTTAGACAAAGATAGGGAGCGGATCGATTTGAACCATCAGGAGTTTAGATATAGAGCTCTTCTTTGAGAGGAGCGTACAGGAATGTGGCTTTTACGTCAAACTGTCGCATTGGCAGATTTTTGTTGACAGCAAACATCAGAAGGATGAGAAGGGAGGTATTTTTACCGGTCGGAGCAAATTTGTCGTTGTAGTCAATTCCTGGAATCTGAGAGAATCCTTGAATACACAAGTGAGCCTTCTTCTGTTTGTCGGAGGAGAGAGTGGCCGGTTTAGTTCGAAAAACCCAAGTGGTTCTCAGAAAGGATTTGGGAACATCAAACATGTCTTCCCAAACTTGATGGTGCTTGATGCTACTGATTTCCTTGAAGCAGCAGATTTCCAGAGAGCAGCATCTTTTGAGTCAAGGGCTTTCTTGCAGGAAGTAGGATCAGCAGTGAGGTACGTGTATTTCACAGGCTTGACTTTCTTACTGCAATCCCGGAGAACACATTGTTCAGTAACTGGAGGGAGTAGAATTTTGGCAACCGCCTTGTCGCTGTCTTCAGAGGCTATTGATTTGAAGTTGTCAATGCTTTGTTCTTCTCCACAGGGTTCAGGGTCTATGTTGTAAGTGAGTTCTTCTGGATCCACCTCAGATTCCTTGCTGTCTTTGCTCAGGCTAAGGTCAAAGTTATTGGAGTTTTTCTTAGGAGAGAATTCCAGAAATTGAATGTGTTTGGTGTTGATGATCTTTTGATTGTTGCAGAGAATCTTGTAGGATTGAATTTTGTCATTATATCCAATGAGATAGCCAATCCTCCCTTTTGGAGCAAGTTTGGATTGGCCTGACTCATTTTGAACAACATACAAAACCTTGTTTCCTATAGGGTGAAAGTAGCTCAGAGGGATAGTCCGATCCTTGAACAATTTGAATGGGGATTTATTTGATTGATGGCTGGGTATCTGATTTAAGGTTCCGATCCGGCGCCTCGGATCCGGATTTCGCCCATCCGCAGCCGAACCCGGCAGATACCCGGCCCTGGTGCGGGTTTTACCGGATTTTCAGGCACCAAGATTTTGTCATTTTTCAATGACTTGACGGCCACTTGTGACCAAAAATCATTTTTTATTAGGTTAATGACTTGATAGCTATGAGGAATAAGTCCAAGAAACAAGCAGGAAACACGCTTGGGTTCCTTTTTTTCTACTCGTTCAACAAGCATACGTGTAAAAACACCAAAAAAAAAGCCGTTGTCGCCTATTTTTGGTCTTGATTTAGTGAAACTCAGCTGCGGAAGGCCTCAAAGCTTCTGTTGAGGCCAATCTGAATGCCAAAAACAGTCTTCAGATGGTCTCAGAGGCCTTGCTAGACCCTTTGGAGCTATCCGGCCGGATACCGGATTTCCAAAAAGCCGTCCCGCACCCTGATCCGATCCGCGGGTTGGTTGGATGTTGCGGGTTTTGCGGGGTCCGGATCAGAACCTTAATCTGATTTAAGGAGAGAGTGGCCGCTTTGACAATCTCATGCCAGCACTTTTGATCTATTCCAGAGTCTTCAAGAATGGCTCTCACCGATTCAAGAATTGTTCTGTTGAATCACTCGGCCAGTCTGTTTTGCTGAGGCATGTACGTGTCAGAAGTTCAAAGTCTGATCAGATGTTTTTTGCAATATTTTTTTGGAGAGTTGTTGACAAACTCCGTGCCTCAATTGGAGTGAAGAATGGTGGGGTAGTGACCTATTGAGTTTTGGCACTATTTTGCCTTGGCTCCAAGCCAATGATAAATTGGATTTATCATTGGCTTGGACCCAATACCAGCACGGGGCTGAGGAGCTGGAAGGGCTGGCTCTGCCAGCCGTTATATATATATAATAGCGGGACTCAAAGTAGAGGCAAGTCAACTTGCCTGCAACTTGGCAAGTTGTTCTGCAATGCTCCCATGAAGTGATGAGTGAAAAAAAAATGACAAAGGTTGATAGAGGGGTGTACCACAGTTTGACTTGCCTGCATGCAGGCAAGTTGGCTTGTCAGAAAAAACGTGCAAGGCAACTTGCCAACTGGCAGGCAAGCTGACTTGCCCCAACTTTGAAACCCCCTAATATATATATATATATAATATATATATATATATATATATATATATATATATATATATATATATATATATATATATATATATATATATATATATATATATATATATATATATATATATATATATATATATATATATATATATATATATATATATATATATGTTATATAAATATATATATATATATATATATGTTATATAAATATATATATACATAAAATCTGGTCAGAAATGGCAAATTCTGGCCAGAAACTAGTTATTTTCAAAAAAACCAGTTTCTGACAGGTTTTTGCCAATTCTGACCATATATATATATATATTTATATATATATATATATATATATGCATAACCTCAACCTCCTAAACCTAACCTCCTAAACCTAACCCCCTAAACCTAAAACCAGGCAGGGGGGGTTTTGTTTTTACCCCCCCTTAGATTCTATCAGGTGGCCCTAAACCTAAACCTAACCTAACCTTAACCTCCTAAATTAACCTCTAAATCCCTTAACCTAACCCCCCCTAATGGGTTTTTTTAGCCCTTTCCGTCCCAGCGCTTTCAGCTCTGTCAGCCCTGCGCTGGAATCGGGTCCAAGCCAATGATAAATCCTGATTTATCATCGCTTGGAGCCGAAGAATTTGAGTGACACAGGTGGACCTATCCGCTTAGCTTCAAGATTCAGAAGAGTACCAATGGCCTTAGGAGTTTTACTCTTGTGTTTCAGGGGAATCCCAGCGTAGTACCTTGTGCAGCTGTCCACAATGGTGAGGATATACCGATGACCATTAGTTGACTTAGGCCAGATGGGTCCGATTAGGTCCATGTGGAGTTCCTCAAATGGTTTTGAGGCTCTCTTATGCTTTGATTTAAAGGATGCCTTAGTTATTTTTGCCACGGAGCATGCCTCACACTCGATTGCACTCTTGAGTGGTATCCCCAGTTTCTTTCAAAGGCAGTGGTAGCTCATGTGACCCAGAGATTTGTGAAGAATTTTCTGCAGATGAGAGACAGCTCAGTTTGAGAGGTGTTTCAAAATTGAGACAGGGTAAGTTCCCCATGTATCTTCCGCTCGCTTTCAGATGGTTGTACTTTTTGATTTCCAAGGAGTTTTTGTAGAAATTGATTGTATAATTTTCAAGAACCAAACATTGCACGGAGAGGAGATTCACAACAATGTTGGGTACATAGAGTACTTGAGAAAGAAAGATTTTGCCAAAGCTGTTCTTCAGTCTTATCAAACCGACTCCTTTGATTTTCAGAGAATTGTCTGCTGAGCTCGTCCGGACATTTCCTAGTTCTTTGATTTCTAGAGTGTGAAAAAGTTCCCGGGAGGAAATCATGTGCGCGGATGAGCCAGATTCTAGGATGAATTGAAGTTGAGTTGTTGAGACAGATGAGAGAGAACTGCTGACCGATGTTTCCGATTTTTTGGCTTGAGCTTCTTCTTAAGCCACCTTTCTTGCAAGAGCCTTCTCGCGTTCCTCAGGGTGCAAATTCCAACAAAAGGCTTTGGAGTGAGTGGCGGCAGTGTTGTAAGCGCCCTTTTTGCAACGAGTGTCAGTCGTGTCGGTAAATAGAGAGATAGGATCTGATTTTGTGCCACTTCCGCTGGATTTGGTTTTGCGGTCATTATCAAACATTCTGAGGAGTTCATGATGAAAGAAACTGGAGCAGCAGACACGAAGCGGTTGAGTGTATTGGAAAGGATGATGGTTTATTTCATGAGAGAAAGAAAAAACAGAGAGAGAGGAAAGAGAATGCTTACCTGGAGCAGCAGACACGAAGCGGTTGAGTGTATTGGAAAGGATGAGGAAGAAGCCTTTCCAACTGCTGCTACTCCAGGTAATATAGTTGACCAAGAGATGAGCCATGAGATGTCACAACACGTGACAGGAGAGAGAAAAGAAAGATTGAAGCATACAACACGATGAGCCACCTCAACACCCCCCCTTGCTGAAAATCTGAGTGAAACAGAGAAGATAAAAGAAAAAAAACATCGAGGACATAGCGGAAGAGAAAGAGAAAAAACTAGACAATTCCAAAGAGTTGACGATGTTTTTCCAGGAGTACACGGGGAAGAGGTTTGGTGAGCATGTTGGCAAGCATGTCGTGTGTGGAGACGTGAAAATTTTTTACTTTCGAATCCTTCACACATTCACGGACAAAGTGATAGCGAGCATCGATGTGCTTCGTACGCGAGTGATGCTCTGGGTTGTTGGCAAGAGCTTCAGCCCCCTCGTTGTCGACGTGGAGAGGAAGAGGCTGGCGCGGACGGAGACGCAGTTCAGTGAGAATGTTCCGAAGCCAAAGACCCTCCTTGCAGGAGTCAGACAGGGCCTTATACTTGGCCTCGGTGCTTGAGAGGGAAACAGTGGCTTGCTTTCTGGATTTCCAGGAAACAGCGCCGTTGCCGAAACGGTAGGTGTACGCCAAGGTTGAACGCCTGTCTTCGCGATCCTCGGCCCAGTCGGCATCGGAGAATCCGCTGCATGAAGCGGAACCACCAAGGCGGAGACGAAGGTCTTTGGTGGTTGCAAGATAGCGGAGAACCCTGACCGCAGCCACCCAATGTGCCTCAGAAGGATCTTTCAGGAACTGTGAGAGTTTGTTGACCGCAAATGACACGTCCGGCCTGGTGCATTGAGCAACCCAGAGAAGGGACCCAATGAGTTGGTTATACGGGCCGGAAGAAGGCAAGTCATTGAGCTGTCGTCGGCGAAGGTCCTTGAACGACTCGTCGGTAGGTGTAGGAGTAGAGATGAGATTACCGGAGAGAAAACGGATCATAAGACCCTCAATGTAATGAGACTGAGAAAGATATAAAAGACGGTTTTCGACATCTCTTGTGATTTTAATGGAAAGAAAATGATGAAGATCCTCGTCCGCCCCGATGGTGAAACAAGAGCCAAGCGCGGAAATGAGCTTGTCCACAGGAGCAGGTTCACCAACAACCGTAAGATCGTCAACGTGAACTGTGACCGCGCAGACCAGTTTGTTGTCCTTGAGACGAAAATAGAGAGTAGGGTCGTATTGGGACTGAGAGAGACCAGATTCAAGGAGTGCGCCATGAAGCTCGTGATTCCACTGACGAGGGGACTGCTTGAGACCATACAGGGATTGAGTAACCTCACAGACATAGTTGGGTCGGGTGGGATCCTCAAAGCCGACCGGTTGTTCCATGTAGATAGGTTCGTCCAGGTGACCATTCAAGAAGGCAGTCTTGAAGTCAACTTGACGACCCTTCCATTTACGCACAGCGAGAAGACTGCAGATAAGACGGAAAGTTTCCATCCTTAGCGTCGGCGAGAAAACCTCGTTGTAGTCCAACCCACGAACTTGAGAATAGCCCATCGCGACTAGACGCGCCTTGAGTTTTTGGATGGATTTGTCAGGCCGCCTTTTGACCTTAAACACCCACTTGGACTTGATAATCCGCCTTTTCTCAGGTCGCGGAACCAGACGCCGCGTCTCCATTCCCAACAAGGAGGAGAATTCCTCATTTGCCGCTTTGAGCCATTTCTCTTTGTTTGGTGATTGCTGTAGTTGACGCCAGGTCTTGGGTGTGTCGACATCATCGGATGGGACAGCAGCATTCGACCAATGACCGTATCAATCAGGAGCTCGTCTGGACCGAGCAGAGCGTCGGATGGGAGGTGGTGAGGGGACCGGAGGTGGGGAGGGAGGCAGCGGGACTTCTACAGGCCTGAAAGGAGTAGGCGACAGCTCCGCCATGGCCTCCTGGTTCGTCTTTGGAGGAGATTCAGGAACCTGGGGCAACTGAGCGGATGGGGATGACACCGCAGCCGGGGGAGGAGACCTGCGGACCGGAGGAGATGAGCGCCCTGACACTGCAGGTAACTGGAGTGGAGCGGCAGGAGGAGAGGGAAGAAGAGAGGGGGGCGAGGAAGGTTGAAGGAAAGGAGATGGCAGTGAGACCGGAGAGGGTGCGGACTTACCATCTGATGAAACAGAGTCATCGGATGTTGGGATGGATACCGGCGATATCGCTCTATGCTGGTTAGCCGGGGCGTGAATGGAGGCTGCAAGCCGTCTATCGAAACGGGGTTGGAGATTGACTTCAAGAGGGGGGGATTCGAGGATGGATGGCCGGTTTGATACGGAGGGATGGGGGGGGACGTCTGTACCCGTTTGCGGAGGAGAGGAGACACTGTTGCAATAGGGGGAGGGCCACGGGAGCTCGACGGTGATCGTAGGAGTTGGTCCCACAGTCTGATGGTCGTAAGGGAAGACAGAATCGTCGAACAAAGCATCCCGGGTTTTCACAACCTGTCGTCGGTCGAGATCCCAAACGCGAAAGCCGTTGCCGTCGGTCAGATAGGACAGGAAGAGAGCTGCACGAGCCTTTGGATCCAGCTTCCGACGGTTCGCCTCGGGGACCTTGTACCATACCAGACAACCAAACGGATGTAAGTCCTTCAAGTCAACGGACGGTTTGTCAAGGAGAGAAAGAGGAGAGTGAAAGCCGGCAGGAGTAGTTAGAGGGGTGGAGTTGAAAGAGAAAAGAGCATGGCGCAATGCGTCAACCCAGAAAGATTTGGGAAGTTTGGAACCGAGCAGGAGACATCTGATCAAGTTGCCTAAGGTCCTATTGGCCCGCTCAGCGACACCGTTCAATTCAGGGGAGTGAGGGGGACCTGGCTGATGATGAATGCCAGAGTCAAGAAGAAAGGACTCAAATGCCTTAGATACATATTCTCCTCCATTGTCGGAGCGGAGTGCCCGGATTGAGTGGCGCCCGTCTTTCTCAAAAGAGACTTTGAAAATTTTGAAACAGCGAAAGACCTCGCTTTTGCATTTCAAAGGCAGAACAGATAGAAACTTGGAGTAATCATCTATAAAAGTGACAAAATATTTGTATCCTTCTCGCAAAGGAACCTCGAAAGATCCTACGTCTGAGTGGATTAATTCACCGGGGAAAGTTGAGCGATAAGCGGAACGAGAAGTGAAGGGAGACCGATGCATCTTGGATTGAATGCAGATGGGACAATTCTGAACCTCGACCTCGTTAAGAATGGACGGTTTGATCTGACGATCCTTCAGTAGCTTCTTGAGGGGTTTCAGACCTATGTGAGACAGGCGAGTGTGGTACCCGAGAAGAGAATTATCAGTCCTGGTTCCTGGGACCAGAGAGGCTGAGCGCAACGTTACCTCAGCAGACGGGAGATAGAAGAGGTTTCCTTTTCTGTATCCACGACCGACAACCGCACCGGTAACCTGAAAGTCTTTGGCGTCGTAGATTTCGCAGGAGTCAGGAGTGAAGACGACTCGTAAGGAAGAGTCAACCATCCCTGCAACGGAAAGAAGGGGTTCGTGCAACTCCGGAACCAACAGAGTTTTGACTGATTTGGAGATGTCGAGGGGCAAGGAGGAGTACCCCTTATGAGTGGCCGCAACGATGGAGTTGTCGGCAAGGCAAACCGGAGTAGATGTGACTTTGACATGAGACAAGTCATCAGCATAAGGAGTCATGCTGATAGAACATCCAGAATCGATGTTGGCATCCGTGGAGGCTTTGAGAGCTTGATGACCGGAGTCAATGGCTAATGCATTGCCGGCATACTCAGAGTCCGGTCAATCGGAGTCTGAGGAGGAGTTGTCCCCGAGTTCAACGACCGAGGTGAGTCCAGCCTTAGCCGGTTGTCGGGAGGACTGGCGGGTGCGATTGGAAGGTGCTCGGTTCTTGGAATCACGACGAGAACTGTCCAAGTCCGGTCTCTTGGAAGATCCGCCGCTTTGACGTCCCGAATGCTGATGTTCGTTCAAGATGCAAGCAGCGGTCTCGCATGCTGAGAGCTCATGCCCTTTGATTTGGCAGAAGGAACAGAATAACGAGTCGTTGAAGGGAGGACGAGTTCTGCCGGACGAAGATACCTTTGCTTTCGAGGCTAAGACTAAGGCGGAATCTTCCTCGCCCCGGGACTTGCGACGGACGGCCTCGGCTTTGAGAGCGGACACAATTCGAGAGGAAGTGACGTTTTCCTCATTCATCATTGACGAGACACAGTGGAGCCAGTCGACTGGGAGCGAACCGAGAAGAGCCGCAGCGTGGATATCATCGGTCGTAAGGGGTTTCTCGGGGGTGATGAGAGAATTGAGGCGTTCAGCACAGATGGCGAGTTCTTTGATGTGAGCCTCGATATCGTCCCCGGAAAGTCAAAGGGTGACCAGTTTGCGGAGCAAGTATATTCTGCTGCCGGCAGTGGAGTCAAGGTGGGCCTCTTGAAGTGCATCCCACATGCCCTTCGCATCCTCTGGAAAAGAACGGATGAGACGTAGATTGTCTTGATGAACTGTTTGAGCGATAAACGAACAGACATCGGCGTTATCTTTTGCCCAGCTGGCGGAGCGTTCCTCCGGCTTGATTGGTTTGAAGAGATAAGAAAGATTGAGTGACGAGAGATGAACCGTCACTACAAAGCTCCAATTGAGATAATTGGATGAGGCGTCCGGAGCGCTGAGTTGCGGTATTCCGGCAAATTTGAGGGACGTGGAGTTGTCCGAGTGGTCAGGAACGGCGGCGTCTGCCATTCTGAGCGATTGGTGGTTGATCCTTTGGTTTGATGGTACACACTATGTCCGAGTGTTTTACGTGCTGGAGTTTGCGCTATTCAGTGCAACTGGGTTCATAACCTGATGAAAGAAACTGGAGCAGCAGACACGAAGCGGTTGAGTGTATTGGAAAGGATGATGGTTTATTTCATGAGAGAAAGAAAAAACAGAGAGAGAGGAAAGAGAATGCTTACCTGGAGCAGCAGACACGAAGCGGTTGAGTGTATTGGAAAGGATGAGGAAGAAGCCTTTCCAACTGCTGCTACTTCAGGTAATATAGTCGACCGAGAGATGAGCCATGAGATGTCACAACACGTGACAGGAGAGAGAAAAGAAAGATTGAAGCATACAACACGATGAGCCACCTCAACAGTTCAATCAATTGCTCAGGGTTGATCTTCTCATTAGATTGGGTGATTATTTCAGAGACGTTCTCAAGGCTTGCCAGGAACTTGTCAATGACAAGGTACGTCAAGATGTTGTTGGCAATTTCAATTCCAATTTTGTGGAATTGGGCAAGAGTGGTCTTGAGATCTGTGATGAAGCCAGGAATGTCATTCATGTCAAATCTGAGTCAAAGGAGTTCCTTGAATACCCTCGCTCTGTTTGAAGCCTTAGAGGAGGCAAAGTAGTCGGAGATAGCTTCCCATATCATCCAAGCGTCCTTTTGATTAGTGTGATTAATCACATTGGCTTGAATCAAAGAGTCCAGTTTAGAAGTGAGGATGGTTCAAAGTTGAAAGTCCTGGCTGGAAGATAGTTTTCCGTCCGACTTGGTCAGGGCGTCTGTGAGTTCTTGGAGATCGAGCATGTTTTCTACTTGATTCTTCCATAAGGTATAGTTGTCAATTGTCAATAAAGGGATTGCCTTGATGGAAGTTTTGAGAATGGTTTGGAATAATTTATCCATCTTGGAGGTTTTAGTTGTCATAGGTGGATTCTGGCTTATTTTAGTTTTTGAATCGGAGGCTTTGGTGTCCTCAGTTGACATTTGCAGCAATCATTTCAACTGTTAATCATGATGAATGAAAGCTTGATTGCTAGAAAACCAAAAGCCAGATCTAAAAAAAAAAAAAGAAGAGACAATCAGACAAGAGAAGAAAAGACGGATGAAAATAAAATATGAAGAAAAGAGATGAAAAGAGACCAACCTGGATTAACTAGGAACAAGGTGATAGACAACTATAAAGAGAAGTGATGACAATATGACAAGAGACAGAACAGGACTAAAGAAGAAAGAGGATCAGTTGATTGGCCAAGACAGAGAGAACCAAGAGGGATGGATGTTGAGCATGCAATTCTCACCGGATTGGATCAGAGTGAATGCAACAAGGGTAGGAGTTGGCGGAGAGTTGAAAGGAAGGGGATAGGAAGGAAAGGAAAGAGATGGAAGGAAGGAGAAAAGGGAAGAGAGTTGGTTAGTGTTGAGAGGGTTGCGGCTAGGCAAGATACAATTGAATAGAGAGTAAGTGTTGAGCAAGTTGCGGCTGAGCAAAACACAATCAAGTTGAGAATTGTCGAGGTTCTTGATGAATTCAGTTTGACAATTCTGAGAAGCGGAACCAAACCCATGGATTCTTTTGAGATCAGATGAGGTTAAGGTTGATAATAACAGCTGCGCACCCGCGCGGTTGCTCAGGATCACAGGAGCTTTTGCGGTTGGTTCAACATTCATACACAAAGCTGACAAAATTCCTACTCCTTCACCTTGAATCAAGTAACTGTAAGAATTGGCCACATAAATATGTCACACAGACATTACACACCTATGTATGTCTGATATATACATACTGTTTGTGAAATGTCCAGAAATGGACGTAAAAAATGAGGTGTTGTGTATAGTCTGGGAGATAGACCCAAATGGGGTTCAAACCTCCAGCCCCGCACGTGGATTATATAATCCAATTGGTAATTGGCCAAATGCATGGAAATAGGCCAATCCCTAGTTACCAGCCATATGCAGGTATAACTATGGTTCAGGTAGAGTCTACATGGCGGATTTGCAAGGTTTCATTCATAAAAATCTTGAATATCTAAGAGTAACACAGCCAGCGTGGAATTTTAAGATTGGCCATAGCCTTTTGTGGCCCATTCCAGCCATCTGTGGCCCATTTCAGATACAATTTGTTGAATTTGTGTTGTCTAACTTTCTCACTGCCTCTCAAACCTGAACTCCATCCTTCTTCTCCCTTATTCCTTTCCTCTCATTTCTCCCTCAATCAGACTAGCTTGGAACCAATCTAATTAGCTTTTTTTAGTTGTCATGGCAGTATTGACTCATCACATTCTGTCAGACTCTGTGATCCCAAGGACTTGAACCTTTTAGCTACACAAGGTGATAAGAGTACAAATGATGGGTAGATTGGGGTATTTTCACGTAGAGAAGTAGTAGGAAAGAGATACAAAGAATATAATTCTTTTTTATCAAGGGGCCTGCTGGCGCAGGGGTGTTTGTAGGTGCCCTCTAAATCAGAGATCTGCAAAGCAGGGTGGTATCTGATTAAGCAAACAATGGGTTTCTGCATAACAGAAGGTGGTACCAAAGTGCTTTCCAATTAAGGAACCAGAATGGGGACAGAAGGATAAAAGAAGTACTCACTATTGCTTCTTTTACGCCAAAAAGCCACATAGGGATGTGAAGTAGAGCTGCTGGGTAGATTGGTAGGTTTCTGCGCAGGAGCTGGACACTTTGAAGGTTGATTTTAAGATTGAACACCAAGAATAAAACAGGCAAACAGAGCAGAGTAACTGAAATAGGACAGGACACGGTGTAACTGATTGACTGTAATATATATTGATGATGATGAACAACATTTGGCGTGGAAAGAGGGCTCTATATATACTAATTTCACTCATAGTAGAGGACCTTTCCTGCCTGTGTGCTTGTAGTTGCTGAATTTCAGCGCAATGTGGCCAATTTGGGAGATTGGCACTAACAAGGCTCATCCCAATGGCACTGCTGGTCATTATTTCAGCGTCACAACTGCTCTTCATGACCTTTATAACCTATTTGGTCATTTTAACTAAGGCACATAGCAACACTGACGTGTGATTGTATCTGAAATGGGCCAAAAATGGCTATGGCCAATCATTAAAGGCCACGCTGGCTGTGTTAATCTTAGGTATTCAAGATTTTTATTACTTAAACCTTGCAAATCCACCATGTAGAATCTGCCTGCACACTGGTCATGCTTGTACAAACCTGGTCACTACACCATGGGGCGTTGAGGGCAGCCTCAGGACGCATCTGAGGCTGTCCTCGCGCTTACCCGCATTTGCAGAGGCAAAAGCGTTGGAAAGACGTGGAGGGGCACCCCACCAATTCTGATTAGTGTTGGCCGGACACTCTGGGGAGCGTTGGGCCGACGCCCTCTGTGGGCAGCTTGAGAGGGGAAAAGATCTTTTTCCTTGCTCCGAGATCCCCACAAGCAGTGGTCTGGCAGGCAAGTCGAACCCGAGTGCTAGCACTGGGGTTTCAGGTGAGCTGCTGGAGTTTCCAGCACGGCCACGGGGCCGCGACATCAAAATTCAACACTACCAATACTGCCACATCATTGGTCATCATTACCAATACTGCCACATCATCAGCCAACATTACCAGTACCAAGACCGGACCAAATCCCACTCCCCAGGTCCAAGAAAAGGGTTGATTACATGGTGCTATCCAGGCTTCAAATGTACAGCAAAAACAAACCCTCACTTTATTTACTAATTGGGTCCCTAAAACAAAATCAAATGTAGGTTTTTTTCTCTTCACGCTTATGTTTTACCTTATCTCTCTGAGTTTTTTTTGGCTGAATTGGTTTGGCTGTCTTGTAGTTGCAGTCCCTGGCTTTTTTCCATCAGGTGGAAGGGTTTGTTGTGCTGGCTTCTTGCCACCCAAAGAGCACTATATTACAAAATCTTGGATCACCGCTTGGGAACAGTTTTTTGGACATGCTCGCACAGGGTTCTCAAAAAGATGCCGCTTCAGATTTCCACACTTTGATGGCTGCTCAAGCAATACAATCTAAACCAAGAGGTTTCCTGGCAGGAAAGGGAAATGGCAACCACAAGGACAACATCAGGGAACAATTTCAAGCTGGTATGTCATTTGAGTTGTTTATCTAAACATACATAGCCTGATATTGATTTTTCTTGCACTTTTAGGTGTTCTCAACAAAAATGTACATGCCATCCAAGTTCAACTGAGAGACTTGATCAATAAGTAGTATCTAAGTGTGTAGATCAATCTATATTTTGTTTATTCTTCTGCTTAACCCTTTTCATTGTCAGCTATTGCAAGTGGAGGAAAGCTTCAATTTGTGTGGCCAGGTTTCAATTGTAAAGAGAAGCTTAAAGAGTAAAAACTTTGGTGAAGGTGGATGAGAACAATTGGGATGACGACATTCAAAAGCCCTTAGTCAAAGTTGTAGCAGAGATCAACATCTCAATCTTTGCGTACTGTATATGACTCAACAAGATTCACATGACTTACCATGGCAATGAATCAAAACCCAAAGACATCAACATATAGCAATATTCCAATTTACAATCTTGGGGAAGACTCTCAGAGTGATTCACACGCTTCCAATACTGATTCTGATGGGATTGGACGCCGGCCAAGAAAGCATTCTCAAAAAAATGTTGCTCCCAAGAGGAAGTGCGCACAAGCTGGCAAGAAGAAGCAGCCAGTTCGTCGCACAAAGAGGAAACAAAAGGATAATTCTACACCCAATGCCAACACCAAAAATTTGGATTCTAACCGCAATTCCAATAACAATTCCGCATCTAACAGCAATTCCAAAAGCACTCTCAACTCCTACCGCAGTTCAGGCACCACCGGGGCTCCCAACACATCAAACAATTCTGGTGATGATGCTGTCTCAATGGCCACACAACGTTCATCTAAGGATCTTGTTGTAGACCCACAGCTTAGTGCTATGGTGTGAATGGGATTCATCTATTACATAGCATTAGATCTCTCCATTGTCTTGACATTACAAGATCTCAACTAACATACAGGTACAATCAATGCAGAAAGGTGCAATTGACTCTACTTGAAGTTCCCATTACCTGTGTTTGATTTCCTCCTCAATGTTGTGATTTCTATTTCTTTCTCTTTACCCACAAAAATCTCACCCAAACAGATGGAAATCTCACATTCACCAGGGGAGATTTCTTGGCACCCGTTGACGGGTGCCATTGCCCAACTCTTTAACCTCTGGTGGTTTGAAGTGTGTTCGCAGGTAGTCACATGTAAACTGCATGTTCAACTGGAATTCAGTTTGAACTCATGGGTAATTTCATAGCATGTGTTGCTTGACATGTAGTGATGTTATGTTGAGCTCAAGTGGAAAACTTGAAGCATGCAAACCTGAACTGATACTAAAAAAACCATGGTTCTGAATTCATAGTTATTTTAAAAATATGCTTTTGTTTTGATCATTTCATTTCAAAAAATTGCCTCATTTTTTTCTTTTTTTTTTGAGTCAAAAAAACTTAAACATAACATGTTTTTTTGAAAGGAATTAATTCACCATCTTCTATTTTGAGATTCCACAATTCATTGTAGTTGGTCCTGCATTTTTTAGGAATTCTAAAATCTTGATCTTTGGCTCTTTAACTACCCCCATGTGCACATGTTATGCCTTGGACCAAACTTTCCAGCAAAGGATTGTTTGGATTTTCAACCATGTTGCCCCATTTTAACCTTTGTCCGGTCAAAACAGCAAAAACAGCCTTTGAAACCTTTCACACACCTGTAAACCGTTGTGAAATCTGAATTGGTACTCTGCTGTACGACCGTGCACCAGAGTACAAATTCAAATCTCACAAAAATGTAACGAGCATACACCAAGCACCACAAAAAAAACAAAAAAGTGACCAATGGGAGTTGGTCTTTGGCAACTCTGCCACAAATTTTGACCCGACTTCAAAAAAAAAAAAAAGCAAATATGACACATGTTCAATGCACAGTCACTGTGCAAAATGCACAGTGACTGCGCAAAATTATCTGGGAAAAAATCCAAGTCAAAATTGAATTAATGTTGGAGCATCCTGGAAGTTGGCAGTAAGCAGGAATCCTGCTCATTTTTTTGACCAGTTTTGAAATTCAGTTGTCATGGGAAAAAAATTGGATGTCGCAATTTTTGAAATTGACATTCATTTTTCATTTGTAAACATCAGGACTTGATAAAATCTACAGACCAAGGAACATTTAATTTGCATATGAAATTATGAAAATTTAGCTTCTGAAGGAAATTTGAGTTCAAATTTAGCTCTACATGTGCTAAATATATGATTAAAATGCTTTTAGTACACATATTTTTTTATAATTTAGGGGTACAGAGGATATTTTTAAGATTTTTAGATGGAAATTTCCTTGAAAAATCCATGAAATTATTCATGATGGTTGGTATGGACTTGTTCATCAGCTTATTTCTTTGTACACAATGAATGGAAAGACTTTTTTATGGTTATTCAAGATGGTTTTTTGAAATTGCCCAATGATGATTGGACCATATGAAAATTCAGAAAGTCAGAAGATTGAACAAAGTTCTGCCTGAGTTCTACATAATTTGTGGTATCATTCATCATTAAGTTACAATTTTGATCATTTTAACATCAGCCTGCTTTGTGGTTCACTTCAGAAGATGTTGCCCAATTATCTTAACCTACATCAACATCATTTCAGTTTCATATGGAACTGACACATAGGATCATTGGCACCGGGTTGCAGTAAAAACACATGGAGTGGCACTGGCATGCCAGTGCCATAAATTCTCCCCTGGTGATTATTTTGATGTTTTCATCTTTATCCTTATGTGTTTTTCTCTTTGGTCTTGTTCCACCATGCAACTATGTAACCCAGGTATGCAACCATGAAACAAGATTTCTCCATTGTCTTGACATTACAAGATCTCAACTAACATACATGTGCAATCAAAACAGAAAGGTGCAATCAATGTTGCTTGAATTTTTTATTACCTGTGTTGCATTTCCTCCTTGATTTTGTGATTTCTATTTCTTTCTCTTTACCCACAAAAATCTCACCCAAACAGATGGCAATCTCGCATTATTTTGATGTTTTCATCTTTAGTGTTATGTGTTTTTCTCTTTGGTCTTGTTCCACCATGCAACTATGAAACACAGGTATGCAACTGTGAAGCACCGGTCTCACCATGACCAATTTGAAACAACAGAAAGCAGGCAAGTTATTTGTGATAATTAAGAGAGACAGAAAAAAACATTGGTGTAAGCGGATCAATCACTTGAACAAAATTGTAGAACATCAATTGATGCCTGGCAATTAAACAGTGTCTTTTTTGGCCAATTGGCGTGTTGTGTTAAGTGATTAGACCAAACTTGTTGTTTGTAATACATGGGATAAGGGTGTTCAGACATATTAAGGGTTATTTCATTAGAGTCTTGCGCAATATAAGGGTTGGCTTCTGTTGACTCGCAAACTTGGGCGGGAGGTTGGGGGCAAACTGGAAAGATGTGCATTGGCTAACTTACCAACAAGTCCCTCAAATTGGATGGCCTAGGCGGGCGCAAAGCACCCTCACCCCTTCCTGGAAACCTACAAAGGAGGGACTTGCGCCTAAAGTCAGCATTTTGGCTTGAGAGCTTCCCAGCTTATGGTGGGAACTTTTTGCCTTTCCCTCTGCACCTCTCTTCCCAGCACAATTTTTAGACGCCTGAGGTACTAGGAGATTGCACAACAAACAAGTATGCAATCATCCCATGGATAATTAAAAATTTTGGGGGTGAATTTTAATATTTTTTCTTCACAACAAAAATGAAATCTTTTCTTTCTTTTCTTTCTTTTCTTTCTTTTCTTTCTTTTCTTTCTTTTCTTTCTTTTCTTTCTTTTCTTTCTTGTCTTTCTTTTCTTTCTTTTCTTTCTTTTCTTTCTTTTCTTTCTTTTCTTTCTTTTCTTTCTTTTCTTTCTTTTCTTTCTTTTCTTTCTTTTCTTTCTTTTCTTTCTTTTCTTTCTTTTCTTTCGTTTCTTTCTTTTCTTTCTTTTCTTTCTTTTCTTTCTTTTCTTTCTTTTCTTTCTTTTCTTCTTTCCTTTTTTCTTCTGTCATTGCTGCTGGAAGGCCAAGCTGGTACCAGCTCAGCATGCAAACTGAACTTCCAGCTGAGTGGTGGCCAGCTCAGGATGTAGTCTGACCTGCCTGTTCAGCTGGGAGCTGGTAACAGCTCATCTGTAACAGCTGAGTTGGCAGGTCAGCCTGCCTTCTGAGCTGGTAACAGCTCAGCTGGCAGGTCAGCCTGCCTGCTGAGCTGGTAACAGCTCAGCTGGCAGGTCAGCCTGCCTGCTGAGCTGGTAACAGCTCAGCTGGCAGGTCAGCCTGCC
>PGCI01000097.1:0-215000 GCA_002873125.1 Puccinia coronata f. sp. avenae | reverse complement strand
GCGACACGCAGTACAGAATATCAAGTTACAACAAAATAGGATGAAATCGTGGAGCAGGTCCACGACTTGTTTGATTCACAGGCATGGTCACTGAGACTGTGTTAATCAAACTTGGAGGTGTTCAAGTCAAAGAGCAAATTGCCACCTATGCAACCAACTTTTCCGCTTGGCCATAGCTCCAGCAGTTTTGTTGTAATAAGATATTTGGATAAAATGGCACTCAAAACTGCCCAAAATCTTGAAGTCCTCACGCCACATCTGGGACTTAAGTCATAAGCCTCCCATTGGAAATGGGAGGATGCTTCGCACCTGGGTCCTTTGGGCCCCCGATCTCATTGGGAGGCTTAGTTGAGCTAGGTGCATTGGGCACATGTGCCCAAACTCCTGCTAAATAGGCCTTGAAGGCTGTCTCTCACCTGTCTTGCTTCATGCCTAGTATATGAGTAATAGTCAGGTGAACCACCCCGTGGTGTACCTCCATACTGGTCTCATATGCAATTGTACTTGGTTCTGAGGTTGATTCAGCCACCAATCTTGGCAGTGTTTCTGGAAACTGGCCACCGTATTTTGGCTCACCTGCAGGCTACCAAGATTAGACAACCCTTAAAGCCTCGCTTTAAACCGGTCTGGGCAGTCTCTCCAAATGAAATTTGGCTGTGTCAAGCGGGACTGGAGGGACTGCCCAGGGCCCCAGATGAGCGTTTCACACCATAAATTTGTTTATCATGTGCGCTGCTGGGAATATTCGATTGGCCTCTTTTGGGGGATATCCCCGCTGCGCTTCCCGGGGTACTCGTCTGATGTCACCGCTGCACAATGTTTTTACTTTTGGTTACATATTTATAATTATTTAAATATTTTTTTCCAATTTTCTCTCCGGAACTTCTGCGGAATGGCTCAGCTCAAAAGGTCCGACCCAAGCGATCAGTCGCCAGCACGAAGGACGCGGAGAAGAATAACAAACATGAAAAACAGAGCCAGATCCATCTCAACCAACGTGCAAGTAGATCAGACTACTACGGCCTCATCAGAACACCCTCCTCTCAACCCGATCTCTCCTACCATTCACTGGGCGGTGGCACTCTTCTTCCTACTACTAGCGACCATCTTCGGATATCGGAGAATCTTGTGGAACTTGCTACTCTTACCAATCTACTCAATCGGACTGATCCTATTATTCGTCATCTTCAACCTAGGATTAACCTATTGGATTCATTCACAAGCCCTCCAAGAATCATCCCCGGCGCCAAACCAATCCATTGATCAAGAGATGAAATTACTGCACGATCGTCTCAATTTTTCAACTCCAGCCGCCTATTCAGCCGCTCGCATCAAAAAAAGTTGGGAAAATCAAACAGAATGGCGCATGAAACCTTTGCATCCTTCCGTCCAACCAAAGACATCCGCCGTATTGGACCGGCTGATTGAGAAGATTATGCGAGATTTCGTCTGGAAGGCAAGCAGATCATTCTATGATCCTATATAACTGTTCTCCATCAAAACTAGACTGATCGTGAGTCTTGTGGGCTATTTTTTTTAAATCTCCATGTATCCCTTTTTATCCTCCAGTGGTATGATCAAATCTCCCCACCCAGTCACGCTAACTTGGCCACATCATCTGATCATCAAGAGAAACCTGGATCAGACACTCCTCTCGATACTTTCTCAAGTCCTGCCTTCCCTCTCGCCGTTGAGAAAACTATCCGATCCTCGCTTCGCGCTTTATTCGATAGGTTTGGAAAGATTGACGTGACCAATTTGATCATCCACAAAATCTTACCCATCCTGACCACTCACGTCGAAGCTTTCAGGCAAGCTGAATACGATCTGAGGGGTGGCGGTCTATCTGTACACGACCATTTTCGCCGATCAAGAAATGAATCTCGGGGACGCCTGTATCGCGCCTTTTTCAGCTCAGGCAACGATGAGATCGACCTGCTTCTTTCCCGACTTCATGCTGACGTACTGCGACGAAAGAGTCATGAAGCCGATCTCCACAGCCCTTCCCACTCTGGCGAAGAGCGTTTCAAGCCTTCAAGCCGCCTTCATCCAGCTGTTGATGTTCCAACTCCCAACTCCCAATCGTCTGAGCAAGCCCATCTTCGGAAGCTACTCGACAATCTTCTCCCGCTTATCCTTCCACCCTCAGAGTCCAAGAGTACGGCTGTCAGAACGCTTGTGGTAGAGTTGTTGGCGTGTTGTGTGATGACGCCAGTGATTGAGCTGCTTTCAGACTCCGACTTTTGGAACAATCTGATTGAAGAAAGAGCCGGTAACGTCATCCGCGAGCAACGAATGGTCGAACAATTGAGGCAGGTCTTAGATCACCAGCTTTCCTTTGTCACCACCTCATCCTCGAAGATGGACTTAGGCGCTAGTAGCTCGAGTACTGGTCCTTTACTCAAACCCGGCGTAGCTCCCGAAGCCCAGATAAACCAGTCGATCCAACAGACCAGCGCGGCGAAGCATGATGGAATATGTGACTATGAGTTTGCCTCTACCGAAAGTATTTCGATTAGAAGTACTGCCAAAGATTTCGAACGGTTCTTCAGATCAATCCAACGCTGCAACACACTCTTTGACGTGAGGCGATTAAAAAATGATGTAGAAACTCAGATTCGTAAAGCAGAAGCCGAGTTGGTTGGTGGCTTTGAACCAGAGCTTTTGGACAAAGCCCAGCAATCTGAATCCGCCACAAACCTCAATCCACTACCAAGCGGTTCACAAAATGAACTTGCCAAGTTTCTCGAAAGGCTTTCTGCGGCTCGAGACATTCTAGATCATCGACTTGCTGAATTGGGTGGGTTGAGCGGACCAGTAACTAACTCTAGGTCATCTGATTCAATAGGGCATTTCGAACCTAACTCGTCAACTTCATTGAGGGCGCTCGAGGCACTCCACAAGCTTCAGCCAAGTCGCAATCCCAGTCAAATACTCCAAGAAATTTTAAGAGATCGAGAAAGTCCTGCGCTGTCTTATTTCACTGAGTTCATGGACCGGCGTCAGCGTGTGAAACTCATCCAATTTTGGCTCGCCGTCGAAGGCTTGAAGAATCCACTTGAAGAAGACCACATTTCAAACTCAGATAGCAAGTCCGTCAGGCTGCCTGGTAGATCCGTTCCTGCTAAGTCGTATGCATCTTCTAGTCATGAAGCAACAGTCGTAGCGAATCAGCTTCCCGAACGCGACTTGGACGCCATGAAGGCTGACATTCAAGCGATCGTCGAGATTAACTTTTCTACCGTCGAAGCCACTGATTTATTAGGACTCAAGGAGGCTGAAGTCTTGCCACTTTTGACATTTCTTTCGCCTGAGCTGGCCGAGAGATATCAATCAACAATCTCCAATCAAGCTGTTGTCCATTTTAACGTGGCGAATAATAAGATCTACTTTGTGACAGAGGCCCGCGCCGCTCTGCTTTCGATGCAACGGAAGGTCTTTGACTTCATGTTGGCTCAAGATTTTCCTGCATTTGCTGCTGCTGGAGATTTGTACCTGAGGGCTACTGCATCCCTGTCTCGTGCAAAATCATTGAGTGGATCTGCTCGGTCACCGGTAGGACTTGTTACCAGCGAATCTTTCCCTAATCTCATTGATCTCAAGTCCTCCAATCCTAGGGGTCGTCTGGGTACTTCATTCTCTCAAAAATACGCCCCTCCTACCAGGCCACAGCACCTCTCGGATTCTGATTCCTCGCGTCACAAATCATTGGTCGGCCTCATGGGCTCCCAATTCAATGAGCCGACTGGTAAAAAGGAAAGGTCCTCCCCCTTGATCAGGGCAAAGTCCTTCAACGGCTCGCTTCCTTCCGTGGAATCACAGCCGGGACCTCAACAGAATTGCGATAGTCCAGATGCGACCACCTCCCCAAGTGTTTCCACCTCAGCTAAAAATGGGAGAACGGGCATGCACAAATCTAACGCCTCTAATTCAAGTATTATCCAATCTGTCCTCCAGTCTACCTCCGCTGATGCGAGCAAGCATAATCAACGGATCGTGCGAGCACCCGTTCCACCTCAAGTCACTCTTCAAGAGGCTTTCGACGAGCGTCTTCCAGGTGAACGATTAACTGGTGCCACTCAATATGATCCGCACATGTTTTCGCTGTCAAATTATACCTTCCCAACCCATCTGCCTTCCTCCCAATCGACAATGAAATTCCAATCCATCCACGCTATTCAGCCGGCCAAGTTTCAAATGTCCCCCAGTTTGGATTTCCTTATCTCACCCTGCAAAGGTGATCGTGCGCCCCTCTTTGGAGATGATCTGAACTTCTCGATCCGGAACGCGCCCTCGGCTCAGCCACTGAATCTCGTTACCAATGTCAACAATCAAAATAAACAAAGTACTAACGATGATGTGACGAGCATTGTGGGCGGTAATCAATCAGCATTCCAATCCACCTCCCGCGGTAATCTTAGTAGACAACAACCGGTGATGTCGACTGATGCAAACTTGGCGTTACAAGAGGCTCTGTCATCCATCATCTCAACATCTGACCAGAGTCCCAGCTTAACATCTGTTGAATTGGCACATCATCAAACACATAGCTCAAGTGTGCATCCGAAGGGAAAATATCGCTCATCGTGCTCAAGCCTTCTGGGGGATGAAAGTGGGAGCACCTTGGATTGGTCCCTCGACATTCGAGATGGGCGGGAAAAGATGGAACGGCATAAACCACTTTCTCAGTCGACACCTCACTCGCCGGTATCAAAGCCTTTGCAAAGGAAAGGTCTTTTTGATGATGAGGATGACGATGATGATCAGGAGGGTGGTGAAGAAGATCATCTCATGTTATTTGAACCTAATAAACAGGTGTTTTCTAAGCGCAGGAAGCATTCGGCCCTTCATCGAGAGATCGATGTCTCGTCGACCCCGGTCCAGTCGGGATCGACAGTAGTCTCGACCATCGCAGAAGCTGACGAGCGTATTATGAAGCTAGAGAACGAACTGACGCTGTTGTCGAGTCTCATGCGACGAGCCGAGTTGACCGGAAACAAACTGGAAATTCGTCTCGTCCGGAAATCGATCGAGTCCGTCGGCAAAGAATTATCTGAGGTGATCTATCGAAAGACGCGCCTTATCGAGCAGAAGGAGCTCGCCCTCGGAGGCTTTCGCGCCAAGCTGGTCCCTGGTAGAGTCAAGCTTTCGATCACTGGCACTACCATGGGTGGGAATAATAATCCGTTGCCTCAAACCAAGGAAGATCATCAAGCTGCTTTGGCTGCACTCTCGCCCGAAAAAATAAAAAGGGCTGCTGGGACAATGAAGCCGATCAACAATAGTACCGTGCACAGTAACAGCCACGGGAGTGGTAGTCAGCAAGAGTATGTTCTGTACAAGATTGAAGTACACAAGTTGGCTGAAGATGGAAGCTTTGGATCGGGCTGGATCGTCTATCGAAGATACAGCGAATTCAACCGGCTCAACCAAGCCCTTAAAGAGCTCCATCCCATCTCGAGACAGCTTGAGTTTCCTACCAAGCACTTTGGCTTGGGCCTCCCCTCGACCGCTGGCCTCGGTTTTGTTACCGTCAACGTTCTGCCCGGCGTCTCTCATCATTCCAATGGGACTGCGCTCCCCGCCAAGGCCAATCGGAATCAAGCTTTGATTGAGCAAAGACGGCTTGGCCTTGAACGATATCTTAAGGTCAGTTTTTTCCTCTAATTATCCCCCGCAATTAAGATTCAAGCATGTAAATCTTATTGGGCATGATTTCTTGGCCATCTCATATAACAGGCCTTAATCCAGATCCCAGTACTTTGCGAAAGTCCCGAACTTGCCAAATTCTTATCGAGGTCTAACAACAATCAAGATCAATTGGGTGAGGGCAAGGCTGGAGGTGGAGGAGGGATTGGTATGGACTCCATGACGAGTTTGAAGAAGCAGATTGAGTTTTTTTCCAACACCACTGGGTTTGTGCGGTCAATCTACAAGTCCATCATCACCGGTTCGGGCTCGACTGGCGAAAATAGCACGGATCCCAGTGGGGGTCCACATCGTGCCTTCCTGCCCCCATATGAACAACAACATCAACTGCAGCAAGACCATTTTAACCTCACCACATCTACATCTTCTTCTTCCGCCGCTGCTTATTCTCTGCCGCTCTCTCCATCTTTCAACTTCTCCTCTCAGTTCTTGTTGGACTGCTTTCTGAAAGGGTTCAACAAGAATTCCCTGTCCAACCTCCATCCCCACACACCCAATCATCCTGATCGCCATCACAACACTCCCGGCCAGGCTGGCCTCTCGAAGGGCGACTCGATTGAGATTAACGATCTTCGCAAGAAAAGCAAGAAAACAACCGTGCGTGTGGGTCAGCAGGAGGATGAAGAGGAGGAGGAGGAGGAGGGTGGTTATGAGTCGGACGATCGGCTGCTCGATCTTACGAATAACTTCCGACCGATCGAGGGCGAACTTCTGACCCCGTTCACCCAGCCCATCACCAACTTTTTGATCGAGATCTTCGAGTTGAACGACCAGCATCAGTGGCTCCGTAAACAGGGCATTGTGATTATCCTGCAGCAGATCTTGGGCGGGACGATCGAAAGGTTTGTTTCTTCAACTGAAGCTCTATCCGATCCATTTGTCCATCTTTTCATATCCAAACACTAGTTTTTATTTACGTAATTCTTTCTCTTTGCGTATGTAGGAAATTCCGGGAATCAGTTTCTGAGGTGTTAGACGACGAGCACCTCTCGCAACTGATTGGCTCTCTCGAGAGCGCGCTCTGGTTCCCGGACGACCTCGCGGATCCGACGCAAGCGGGTCGGCTCAGGCCGCGGCCTCCCGGGCGGTCTATCGAGGAGAAACTGATGACGTGCGACGGCGCGTATCGCAAACTGTCCGCTATCATCCCTGGTCCGTTCTCCCTTCTCTCTCTTTCCTCACCCTCCTCCCTTGTTATTCTGTATCTCAATACTTAGTTTCCTGCTTTTTTATCGTTGTCTTCGCTCGGACTACATAGATTATGCCGCCAGTATCCTCGGCCGCTCTAACGCCCGTCTGGCTACACGGAGATGCTTCTCTATGTTTCAAAACCGTCGACTCAACAAGCATCTCATTTATACTATTTTGGATCAGGTCTGTCTTGTTTATCCTTTTCTGGAAGAGCAAACAATCCCATGAAATACGCGCTCATCTTTTCTTCTTCTCTTCTTCTTCTCTGTCTCTTTCCACAAACAAATGTTCCGTGGCGTAATAGGTGATCCAAACTTTGTTTCCTGAACTGATGGGCTCGTTGTGAATATTACCTCCTGCTGTTCACTACTTGAATATGGCCTTCTGTATTATTGTTTCTTTTTTTTCCATAATAGCATTATGTACCTTTTTTTTTGTATTGCAAGCTGTAGTTTCACCAGTGCCAAGTTTTTTCTTGTGGTGGGGGTCAGTATGTATGTACATCTGTTGCGGCATTGCTTGAATCTTTTACACATGAGATACGTATATCATTTTGTTGATGAGATGGTGCAATCCGTGAAGAGGGAGAGATGTATATACATGCATGCACAGTTGGTGAAAGGGTGTTTGGGTGCTGAGCGCAGGGCAAGGTTTGTCTGAGAGTGGTATTTGTTCGAACTCCGATTAAACTTGACACGAAGCGCGGAGTTATCTCTCATTTCTTCTCTCCGATCAAACGATGTCCGTCGCAGCGGAAGCCGAGCAGAGAGAACCAGCGACGAACGCACACGGCGGAGGGAGTAAGGAGGACGACACCAGCACTGCCACGACCACGAACACCAAGACCGGGACCATGCCCACCGCGGCCGACATACTCTCCCGCCCGAGGCTGCCGCCGAAGAAGAAGCTGGCAGCAGGCACGAAGAAGCAGGGCAAGAAGCACGCCAGGGGGAAGGCCGAGGAGACACCGCGAGTGGAAGATGCCCCTGTGGAGACGATCGACAATGAAGAACTGCTGGAGCAGCTGCTCACCCAGACCAACGAGCTCCATCTGTCCTCCCCAGAGCCGACCACGCCCGTGGGAAAGAACGAGCCGACGAGGAGCAGCACGATCTCCAAGAAGCTGCACGACCTGGGCGAGGATATCAAGGAGGTGGCCCATGCCGTCAGCTTCTCCATCACCCCCTCCTCCCCCAGCAAACTGGCCATCCCCAAACGCAAGCCCCATCGCCACAAACTCAAGATCGCCAACCGCCAGGCCGCCCAGCTCCAGGCGCAGCTCGATGCCCAGCTCGAATCGGCCCTCCACCCCGTCGTCGACCATCGCAAGCTCGAAGACGAAGCGCTTCTCCGTACTTGTGCCGCCCTCAACTTGCACATCTTCGAGGTCAGTCACCACCACCATTCCCCGTCCCAGCTGGCATCGTCTGTTTTTTGCTCTTCAAGCGATTGCAGATGGAGGATTGAAGTAAGTGGGCGATAATGACCTGACAACGCGCACAGATCATACCCGATGGACATTGTCTATTCTCGGCGGTTGCGGACCAGATGAACCTGGTGTGTCCTACCGAGACGGGGGAGAAGTACACGTACCAGAAGTGCCGCGCGCTGGCGGCCGATTACATGCGGGCGCATCCCGACGAGTTTATCCACTACCTGCCCGGGCAGGACGATGGGCTGGATGGCGGACTGATGACGGGCGCAGAGTATGCGGCCCACTGCGATCGCATCCGCGACTCGGCATGTTGGGGCGGCGAGCCTGAGGTGCGCATCACATTGTTTTTTTTTTCTTCTTTTTTTTCTCTTCGTGAGCAGGGATGCTGACACGCGGTCCCAGATCCTCGCGCTCTCCAAGGCCCTCCAGTTCCCCATCCATGTCGTCCAGGCGTTCCATCCCCCCATCAAGGTCTCCGACGAGTTCCTCCCTCGCAGAGGCAATATCGCACTCACCATCTCGTACCATCGCAAATCGTACGGGCTCGGAGAGCATTACAACTGTATGCCACTCTCCGCTCTTCCTTCTTCCCTGTCCGCTGAAGACCCTGGTCCGCTTACTCATCTGTCTGCTTTTTTTCTTGGTCTTTGTCGGCTGGCGGCTCGGCTCCTCTCCAAAGCTTTACGACCGATCTCATGATTCAATACACATGCTCATGGAGAGATTGAAGGGACGCACGCTCTTTTCCTTTCTTTGCCCGTCTGTTTTGTTCTTTCCGACCCCTACTCCGTTCTCCTCACCGGCGAATGGTCATCTTTTATATATCTCTTTCTCAAACTTGACATACTGGATTTTTTTTCAAGTTTTGTATAACAATATTCTTAAATATATATATATATACATAGGTTCACTGTCAGAGAAGTTGAAACACAGGACTGGCCTGATGCACATACACACATATCAATATCTAGAGATTTTTTTTTGCTACACATGTGTTTCTTGATTACTCTGCTGTCAAGAGAAGCAATGTCTGTTTTTTTTGTGTTGTTGTTCTGTACGGAATACAACACAGACTTCACTTTTGTTTTTGATGTTGGAACACAAAAAAGAGAGTTGGATTTTGAAATGGGATGAATAGAAGGTACAGCTGTTCTCATAAAGATTGTTGTGTCAGCTGGATCCACAGGCCACAAAAAGGTTGGATTTTCTAAAAAAACAGAGCCAAACTTAACCCTGAAGCTGAATTACACACAGTTTAGCAGGGAAAGGTTAATTTTGCAAATGAAATCTGCAAAATTTACTGAGTTTTTTGGCAAATTCAGCCTTTTTTTAAGCTGGTAAATCCAAAAAAGCAGGTTTTCATTAATTGTGAGAACAACAGCTGTAACCAAAGGAAATTGTGTAAAATTCTGTAAAATCTGGTCCTGTGTCATTATGGTGGGGTGTGTGTAATTTGGTGAGAGTGAGAAGTTATAGGTTGTGTGTAGTTTGAATTTTAATTCAGCAGAGTGGGCCATACTTTGCTCAGACAGTTAGAGTTTTGACTCCTGCTATAATGAATGGAAGGGAGTAGTCAGCCAGTCAATAATTTTCTTAAGGCTCATGCAGCACCAAAAATGATGTGTGAGTGTTCAAATGCCAAATGAGAAAATTTCTACACTTCCCCTCTTTCTATGATGACTTTATTTCCTCTTTCCCCATCTTATCGACCTTGGTGATAAACATGAAAAGAGAACCAAGATATCTTCAATGTCTTGGTATTTCATACTTGCCAGTATATCCATTTGTCTGAGAACCATCCACACACCAAAAAAAAATTTAAACTGTCCTCAATGGCTGCATAACACTTGCTGATTTCATAGCTGACATGGTTCTGCTTTTTTAGTTTGGTTCCCAGTGATTTAGCTTGTGTACTTACTCTGTGTAAGAGAGCATTCAGGTCATGTGGTAAAGTCAGCATTCTTCCCCACATCTATCCCTGCCCTCTCTAGACCCCTCTTTCCGTGTGATGAAAAATAGCATAATGTTCGCAGTTTCCACCTAAGACCTCCTTGCATTGAAAAATCCTGGATGATGTCTCTGAAGGCCTTACATTGTCTGATGGACTCTTCACCCCTCCTGTTGTATCCTCCACCCTCTGTGCCTGCCTTAGTTCACTTTTGCTAACCAATGCCTGTTTGCTTTGCACCTCATTTAGATATGGCCCTAAATGTACATGGATTTGAACTACTTTGCTATGTGTTTGCTTGATCAGAACCTTGTAAATGATGAACTGTTATTTGTGTTTATGGTAATTTTGTAAAGGGGGGCTGAAAGAAATGTTTTGTGCATGAGGGGACTGGTGTTTGCATGGCATAGCATGGAGGGTGTTTAGATATGTTAGAGCATCCATATTGGTCCGGGTACTTTAGCCTGCAATCAAATTTGAAGTTAAGCGCAGCTAACTAGCTGCAGCCTTTTCAACATTATTGGTTGAGCTAAATCAGCCTGCTAAAATAGCTAGCTTTGACGCAAAATGCTCAAGCGCACCGGGAAGAACCAACCCATGAAACGATGGCGTCTGATGGAAGAATTGTTTGCAGAGGACGATATGGAAGAAGAAGACAAGTAGGAATCTTTGCACAAAGATGATTCCGATTCAGAAGAAGAACAGAAATACCAACCATACTGCCAGCCAAACAAAGAATGCAAGCACGTCAAAGGTCACAAAAGGCTGATGAGTGACTACTTCAATGACAATTTGACCTGTAACAACCAAGATTTTGAGAGAAGATTCAGAATGAGGAAAGAGTTATTTGTCAAGATTATTGCTGATGTGGAATCTTCTTTTCCATATTTTGTTCAGAAACCGGTATGACTTTTTTTCTCTCATTTCTTATGAGATTAGTACTAATTGGCCTGTCCTTCAATTTCTATCCAGGACTGTACAGGCAAAATTGGCCTTTCAAGCTTCCAGAAGATCACTTGCGCAATCCGTCAACTAGCCTATGGATATGCGATGGACGCAACTGACGAGTACTGTTGAACAAGCAAAGCAACCGCCCGTAAATGTCTGAAGGCATTCTGCAATGCAATCAACAAGTTATATAGAAGGACCTACCTTCAAAAGCCTGATTCCAACGATCTCATACAAATTCTCAATACAAACAATAGGCATGGCTTTCCTGGTTGTATTGGGAGCCTTGACTGCATGCACTGGGCATGGAAGAATTGCCCCACCGTGTTGGCCGGCCAGTACAAAGGAAAGGAAAAAAAACCAACCATTGTTTTAGAAGCAGTGGCCGATCAGCGTTTGTGGATACGGCACTGCTTCTTTGAAACTGCAGGGGCTCTCAACGATATCAACGTGCTGCAGAAATCTTCACTTTTTGAACCAACAATCAAAGGTACCACTTGGAACATTGAATTCACAGTCCAGAATCAAAAATATCAGCATGCCTATTATCTCGTCGGTGGCATTTACCCCTCGTGGTCAACTCTTGTCAAGGCTAAAGGGGTCAATCAAGATGCACCCTTGCAACACTTTCAGAAACTTCAGGAGGCGTTTCAAAAGGACATTGAACAAGCATTTGGTGTCTTACAGTCAAAATGGGTGATTGTGACAACGCCAGCACGCTTCTGGAGTCCCCACAACATGATGACAATCATGAAAACTTGTGCGATCCTCCACAACATGATTGTGGAGGATAACGAGCGAGATTCCAATGATTCATATTGATTACCTCAAAACATCACCTTGATTCCACCTCAACACAAGCCATACTTGTCTTCACAAAAGCAGATACGGATTGTAGAAATCAAATCTGCAATACAGCATCGTCGACTTACAAACAATCTCATCAACATGAATTGGTCTTGTCATGGGGCTAGGAACAGCTTGCCTGAATAATTTCAATTTTTCTTGATTGCATGTTAGACGGAACAAAAAAAACTTTGATTTATTTTTCTTTTCAACTATTCATGTGAGCTATAGATGTTTCTTGCGTGTGTTGAGAGGAAATGAAAAAGCTGTTTATTGATTTTTAAAGAAAAACAATTGGTTGAGCGTGAAATGAAGAAAACAGAGAATATAAATGGAAAAAAAGCGATAAGCAAGATGGCTAGATCATCAGAAAGCCTTCCAGAGTGGGATCAATTGATTCCTCTTCATCTTCATCTACGTATTTGACATTGGCCTGGCTGGATGGATCTTGGGTGCTTCTGCCAGAGGGTTGGAAACTTGCTGATTTGCTTGCTAGATTAGAAGAAGATAAATGCTCAACATCATTGTTTGTGGACAAGGCATCATTGTTGATGTTGCTTGTTCCCCAAGCAGCTTTGTTTTTCTTCATTTGTTCTTGAAGATCTTCAAGGATTTCTTGTTTCTGGAGTTTCAAAAACTCTTGGGAGATATCATCAGGTAAGCCGTCCGGGTTTTTCGACATGATCTCAAGGTTAGACGCATGGATTTCAGCTTTGGCAACTCCATCTTGAATTTTGTTTGTTCGATTCATTGCAATCGTTTGTTTGCGGTAGTTCCTACTGCATTTGGCTAACATTTTGATTTTCTTTGAATGGAACTTGTCTTGTTTCATCAGCCTCTTGGTTGTGTGAACTCCTGGTGGTTACTTCCTAGAGGTTTGACAATTTCCCGGTGTAGAGTTTCCGTCTTCAGCACAATTGGCAGTGTTGGTTGGAGTATCAGCATCCGGAGTAGCACCAGATGGTAGAGCTTGAGACGAGTCTTGAGTATCACCAGAATGTGTTGTTGTCCACTTCGGCAGGTTCTTGACAATTTGCCAAGCAGGTTCAAAGATGAACTGCTTGCCATCCTGTTCATAATAGGCCTTTTTGGCATCGGGAAGGAGATCCGCCATGACCGAGCCAGATGGTCGATTTTTTTCAAGCCAATTGTATATTGCCACAAATTTCAATGTGGATTTCTGGATATGTTCCCATCTGGCAAAAGCAAATCAGATTGGAGAAGGCAGAATGATGAGAAATGACAAGGACTTACCTACACATGACACTAGTGCCGTCCCGTTCAACACCGCCGGCGAAATTGTTGTAGTCTTTGGCTACACGGTGCCAGAATTCTTCTTTCTTCTGCCCGGTTGAGCGGATGACGTCTTTGGAGATCTTGCGCCAACTTTTTGCAAGTTGCTTGTTGTCTTGGGGAAGCCAGTTTGCTCCTTGCTTTGGTGGCATATTGTTTGACGTGGTTTGAGTGTACAAGGATATTGTTTGGAGTTGCGTATGTGTGGATGAGCTATTTTGACTTTAGCTCACGAGCTAACCCCTGCTAACTTTGGCAAGGGTTAGCTGAGAATTGAGCTTTGGGTCATGTTAGCTTGGACTTAGCTCAGCCCGGTGCGGTTGAATTTTGGGGCTAAGGGCCTTAGCTTGCGCGGAACTAGCAACCGGTATGGATGCTCTTAGGATATCATTCATGACACCACTTCCCTACAGAGTGGGGGTGACTAAAAAGTTGAGATATGCAAGGCCCATTTATACTTGGTAAATAACTCATGGAAGAGTAATGGGTCTTCAACTGAAATATTAATGACAACTACCAGAAGGGACCATGGCTGCTGTGCAAATGCCAGCCAGTGTCACTTTGATGACAGCCAGTTGAATAAGAGCAGGCGCATTGGCTCGGTCAATTGCTACACCACGGCGAAAAACAGAAGTTTTTGTGCGGTTCTTGAAACCGCCCGCGGTCGTTTTCCATTTAATCAGCAGCGGACGTCGGCTCCGGGCCCCTGCGGAAACCGTTTTTCAAAAGTTTGTGCAGAAATTTTCAAGCGGTAACAGACCTGTTATGAAAACCAAAAAAAAACCAGTCAAAAGGTTAGGTTCAATTGAACCTATGGACTCTTGCATGCACCCACTGGTTGATTTCTTGGGCAAAGCTTTTGCTTTTCAGGCCGGACAAGGCAAAAGAAGGAGCCAAACCCGCACTCTGTTGCAAGACTCCTGGGTCACCCTACCTCCGTTAACCGCTTGACTATCTGATGGATACAAAGCAGGGACAATTCATGTGTCTTCTACCTTTTCCCTTGCGCCCGGCATTTGTTTCTGAGAAACCTCGATTTCTCAAAGTTTCAAGAGAAAACAGCCCCAGTGGCTTGACCCTGTAAACTTTGTTTTTTTAAAAGAAATCCCCTTCCAACGAGCGACTTAGCTCTGTTGGAGCTTGCTCCCGCTCGCTCGCTTGGAGAACATTTCTTTTTTTGCAGTTGGTTGATAATCCCACAGTCAAATTGGGGATATGCACCCATTGTCCCACAAAAAAAAACTCGGTCGTGTGGGACAATGGATTTATGAACCTTGGGAACCTCAAGATTTAACGTTTGTATTAAAACGTTTTGAAATGGTTCCCATAAACTTTTTCTTTTGCCGTGGTGTATGTGGTATTAGAAAGGCGTAAAGTGTTTGTATAGAGTCAAGGGGTGACTCCCACATTGGTCAAAGCTAAAGTCACGGTTTAAGGTCAATATATAAATAATAGTTATGTATTTGAGGCAAATTGTAGTGGGGGATGACACAATATGCATAATTGATATGTTTTAGCATTGTTGCTAAGTGGGCACAACATTAGCAACACTTAGTGAAAAAAGCTAAAATATTTAGCAAAAACTGGAGGTTTAAGATGACTGATGTGGGAGTTTTGTTGCTAGAGTAGCCTAACACGGGGCTTTAGCCTAGCCAATGCAGATGCTCTAAAGAGCCTTGCCTCAACACTGAACAGTGGAGGGTCTTGCTCCAAGCCCTATAATGATCTAGGGATGCTTTACTGTGCTGAGTGAAATAAACTGTGGGAGAGTAGAGGCTGTTACACAAGATAGAAAAAGAGGATAGAAGAGGCTAGCTTTTGAGATAATAAACTTATCAATATGTGTACAGCCGAACCGTGAAAGAATGCGGCCCCCCGACCAGGATCTTCCACCAAACCCTCAAGTGGTGCAACTTGAGGGCTGTATTGGTATGTATTCTTCCAATACTTCTCACCTCTGACCACCGTCCATGGGCCCCCCTCCCACTCCCCACGGACCAGACGCCTCATCGCAACCACCCTCCCACAATTGCACCCACCCACAAAATCCCGTAAAAAAACCAGCCGCAGAACCAAACGACCCCAAAGTGAGTCAATGCCTTGGGATCGGCATGAGTCCAAGCGTTTTTTTTTTTTTTTGACCCCGCTAACATTCTGTTGTCATCCTTTTTACAGGTTTGTTCACCCAATACTAAACGTAAGACCCCCGTTGTAATCTTGAAGATTCCAGCAACCCAAGGGACCATTCCTCTGCTAGTAAGTACATCATTTTCTCCTTGCACAACGGGAATTTTTTGCTGACGCATCAATTGTTCAATCAGCTTTTACAGCTTTGCCCTTTGATAGACATGACGCCTTTCAACAGCCCACACTACGGTTTTGGCCAACCCACTGGCCGCTCCCCTTTCAACAGCCCAGGCAAAGGTTTTGTGTATCCCAGCGGCCGCACCCCTTTTGACGGCCTCGGCCCAATTGACGGTCATGGCAGTGTCGGCGCCGGCGGCTCATTTGACAACGGAACTAATCTGGGCGGCCCCTTCCCCCCTTTGCCCTTCCACAACAAGAGCGAGTCGCAAGACTCGTTGCTAGCCCCCTCCCAGGCGACACCGGTCTCGGGGTCATTCAAGCTGTTCTACAAACCCGGCAACAAGCCTGGCGCCGCCCAGGGCACCCCCTCCGCCACCCCATCATTGATTCTTCAAGGGGGCCACGCGAGTGGAGCGCCAGCTGCCTGCCTGACTGGGCGCAGAGCCATCAGCCTGAACCCAAGGAACATCTACCTTGAGTATGGCGTGTACATTCGCTCAACGCTCAATGATCTCTGCAAAGATCTACCCCATGGATCCGCAGCAAAACGTTCCTCCACTAGCGCAAAGGAGTGGGGCAAGGTCTCCAACAAAGAGGAGACTGTTTGGAAGACCTTGCTCATCAACTGGACGTGGGATGAGCTCAAGGCCTTGACCATGAAGTACATCGCCCAGGCTCGTGGTCGCCAGTCCATTGACGAGGCTAGCAATCACCTACACAAGCACCTCACCCTCCTTGACAAAGCCAGTTTGCTCAAGTGGATGTGCATTGTTGTGATGCATCGAGTCTACGGGTCTACGAAGGGCGCTTTTGTCTCTAACAATACCGAGTTCAAGCCATTCCTCGAGGCAATGATTCACAATCCGGCTAGCAAGGTGATCATCCGCATCTCAATGGATGATCCCAACGTGCAGGCGGCCAAAAAAACTCAGGTGGGTGTGATTGTGACCTTGTCCTTTGTTTCCAACTGGGTGTCAAGTTGCTAATGTTATATCTGGTTGATAGGAAGACACCAAAAATGAAACCTTGGCGCTCAGCTATGCCCCCGACAACCAACGGCTAGCTTTAGCCATGTCTAAGTCCCGCTTGATTGTCAACGTACGTCCTTGCTTGGTCTGTTGGATCTCTCCTTTGTTTGATTGCATGCTGACACGTTCTGATTGTGCGTCAATAGCCAAAAGCCAATGTCGGATCCAAGAAGCGGACCGAGCTCATTGAAGATCTCATGGCGCACATCATGAAGATCTATGGGTGCAATGCTGAGGCCTTGGCCATCTGCAACCCTTACGACAAGACAAAATCAATTCGCATCAAACGCGATCGGCTCTTCTTATGGGCGCGCGCTTTGGAGCACAAAGCACCAGGGGTTGACTTCAATCATCCGCCACAGACTGCTGATTTCCCCTCAGAGCCCTATGCTATTTTGACCGTCAAGGAGATTACCGATTCTCCCATTCCCGAAGATGAGGCAGAGGAGGTCGCCTCAGCAAGCACTCCAAAGAACGGCGCCGCAATCGGTCAACCACAGAGATCGTCAACTAGCCCTCAGAAGAAGGGGCCGGAGTCTCCAAAGAGGAAGTTCACTCCAGTCCAGAAATTGCCCAACGGGCGAATCCTTCCGCCCCGCCTGATCCCCCAAGCCAAGAAGGGGCACACTCCGCCGCCACCGAATGTCACCGGTCACTCTAGAGAGGACCCGGTCTTCATTATTCCCGAACCATCCAAACCAGCATCCCCGGTGCATGAAGAGCTATTGGGGACACCCGTCACAGTACCCGCTGGACCCCACGGACCCGGTGGAAGCAATGCCGACTCCAGCGGGGAGAATGACTTGGTGCACGCAGGGCGCAACAAGAAGCCTCCCACTCCTGAGCGTCCAAACTCTCAGGAGTCCCACTTGGGGGACTCCTGCATTATGTTCACCCCCAACAGTCAACCCAAAGGCTTGTTAAATCGCTCTCTGGCACGCAAGGTTCACCGCAGTCCAGCCTGTGTTGACCAACAGTTCAGCCAGTTGAATTTTGCGTCTCGCCGGGGAGGTAGAGGCGTGGCTCCCAGTTCCCCAACCCGCAAGGCTTCCAGCTCCAGGGGGGCATCGACAATGCAATCAGCTTCTGGTTTGGCTCGCCCGGGCAGTTCTTTGGTCTTGCCATCCGGTCCCGCCTTCAGTACGATTACAGCTGCCAACAAGCCATGCCCCCCACTCATGGCCCAAGGGCTCGCTTTGACACTTGACCAGTTTCTGACACACGCCAGGTTTGAGTTGGACAACCAGGTTGTCCGCACGTTGATAGCGATGAATCACATACATCACTGGGGTTTCTTCCGCCATTCCAGCGTTGGCAAACTACAACGAGAGGGGTTCCCCAAACCAATTGCGGTGCAACTGATGGACAGGGCGGCCTTGCTTGAAGTCTTGCTTGCAGAGGAAAACATCTCATACTCATTTGAGGTATAAGTGCTTCCCCTGATACCCCTCAACCTTGCTTATGGATTGGAAGAGTCGCCACGGTTCCTTGCCTTGCCTATGTCCCCTCTCCCTTGTCTTTTCAAACCCCTGCCTACCTATGTTTTCTTATCACGTTCCGATGATCTGATCACCCTATTGTAATCATCCGGCTTGATGCTAAGAACCAGTCCAATATCAATGCAGAGTGATCAATAAACCCCTTTACAGCCAAATCAGAGCCAGCTCTGCAGGAGATAATTCTTAGCTTGCAAATCAGAGCAATGGAGCCTGGGCCCTGGTGGCATGACCACTTTAAAGCTCACAAAGCTTGGCTGCCGCGTGTGCTGCTCTGTCGCACGCCCCCAATAAGCGCTGCTGTGCCACAAGTGCTCACTTGTTGCACATGAGCTCCTTTCCAGGTTTGTCCAATTGGGAAGGAGCTCATCTCCATGCTCCGTAGCACAAAATAGTGCTCTGTGCTGCTAAGTCGCACAGAAGCGTCTTTGTCCAATTGGACCACATCCAGTTAAGTAAGAAGGAATATGATTTGCATCAAAGCATGCAAGGGCATAGGTGGCTAGGCAATAACATCCATAACATTGAGCACAAACAAAACATTGAGCAAGAGCAAGGGAAGAGAAAAAAAAACCTCCAAAACATTGAGCACAAACAAAGAAGGCAAGAAAACAAAAAACAATTGAAAACTTAAAAAACCCTAGTATCCACTGCCACGGAACAGGGCCGCCATCAGGTCTTTGTTGACAAACTCGGGGAGGAAATCCTTGATAATGTCCGGGTCTTCATCGGTCCCCGTGAGGAGCATCTCGCCCTTGAGTCGTGACTTGAGGACAGAGAAGACTTTCTCTATAGGATTCATGCCGGGGGAGTAGGCCGGTAGATATACAAGCAGCACCCCCGCATTGTCACATAGCTCCGCAATGCACCCCCCGTGATGTACCGGGGCGTTGTCCATCACCAGAATACTGTTACGTCCGGGGAATTCTCCCATTGTGGGGAGCTTCAGCAAAGGAGTGTGTTAGTCACACTTGCTTGGCAGGCTGGGTGTGTGGGTCAAAAAGAGAAACTTACCAATACAAACTCTAGGAAGTACTCCATGTCCAGTTGTTGGATAGACCCTGGTTGGGCCATCACTTGCATCAAGCCATCCAAGGAGACTGCCAGGAGTACACTGATGCAATTGCTTTTGCGAAGAGGGCGGGGCAGCCGGGCAGTGCGGCGTCCACGCTTGGCCCAAGCTTGGTTGTGGCTGTGGGTCCGCAAAGAGACTGCACATTCATCTGAGGAGACCAATGGGATCCGTCAGTGCCCCGTGCCGTGAGAAACTGCATCTAGAAAGCAGTGAAAACGGCTTACCTGTCAAGAAAAAGTAGTTTGTTGGGTATGGTCCAATACAATTGATGTCAGCCTCTGTGATGCCAAGGGCTAATACCTTTTAGCTACACAAGGTGATAAGAGTGCAAAATAAGGGTAAAGTGGGGTAATTTCACGTAGAAAAGCAGTAAAGAAGAGATAAAAAGAATATAATTCTTTTTATAGAGGGGCCTGCTGGCGCAGGGGTGTTTGTAGGTGCCCTCTATATCAGAGATCTGCTAAGCAGGGTGGTATCTGATTAAGCAAACAATGGGTTTCTGCGTAACAGAAGGTGGTACCAAAGTGCTTTTCCAATTAAGGAACCAGAAAGGGGACAGAAGGATGAAAGAAGTACTCACTATTGCTTCTTTCAAGCCAAAAAGCCACGTAGGGGGGTGAAGTAGAGCTGCTGGGTAGATTGAAGGGTTTCTGCGCAGGAGCTGGACATGTAGGATGGTTGATTTAATGAGAACACTACGGATAAAACAGGCAAAACAGGGCAGAGTAACTGAAATAAGGACAGGACACGGCGTAACTGATTGACTGTAATAATAATTGATGATCATGAACAACTTTTGGCGTGGAAAGAGGGCTCCATATATACTAATTTCACTCATAGTGGAGGACCTTGCTGCCTGTGTGCGTGTAGTAACTGGTTTTCAGCGCAATGTGGCCAATTTGGGAGATTGGCACTAACAAGGCTCATCCCAATGACACTGCTGGTCATTAATTCTGTGTCACAAGTGCTTTCCATGACTTTAATAAATTATTTAGTCATTGTAACTAAGGTACATAGCAACACTGACGTGTGAATGTATCTGAAATGGGCCACAAATGACGCAAATGGGCCACAAATGGCTAAGGCCAATCATTAAAGGCCACGCTGGCTATGTTACTCTTATGTATTCAAGGTTTTTATCAATAAAACTTGTAAATAAACCACGTAGAATCTACTTTTACCTTAGTTACACTTGTACCTATGTGGTAACTAGGGGATTAGCTATTTCCACGCATTTGGCCAATTTCCAATTGGATTATATAATCCACGCGCGGGGTTGGAGGTTTAAACCCCAATTGGGCCTAACTCCCAAACTATACACAACACCTTAATTATAAGTCCATAATTGGCCATTTCACATATAGTATGCATATATAACAAGTACATACGCGTGTAATGTCCGTGTGACATATGTTTGTGGCCAATTCTTACGGGTAATTGGTTCAAGGTGAAGGAGTGGGAATTTAGGGGTACTTCCAGTGAGGGACCCTACATTAATTTGCATGACAATTCAGAATATGACATAATATTCTAAGTTATCCTCAAGGTTTAGAAGTTATTTAGTATTTTTGTAAAAAGTAGTTGTTATTTTAATTTATTACTTATTTTTATGGTGCCAAGACTTTGCTAAGCTCATTGGATAAAAATAAGTAAACTGAGTTTTTTGTACATTATTAGTCATATAAATGGGTCTTAATATTGTAGTAATAATGTCTCTATTTATGTTACCTTTGTCAGGTTGGCTCTGTCATAGTAGCAAGCTGACAATTGATGAACTCTGCCCTCTGCGTTGCGCACTGGGCAGGGTGCACAGTTTGGGCAACCTTCTTGGTGAGGTTCAGGTGGAATTTGAGGTGATCAGAGATGGTCAACAAGGGATGGCGTGTTCCGGTCATTGCCTCAATGTGGGACTGAATCTTGTCAAGGTAAAGAGCTGGTTTCAGCATCAAGGGCGGCCAAGACGAAATCAGATGCTTCTGCTGAGAAAGCCGATGGGCGACCTTGATCCGCGTAAAAAGCTGGGTCTCAAACAACATCCCGAGTGCGGCAATAGAGCCCCTTCCAGCGCGCAAGGGAGTCCTTCAAAACCCTCTTGCCTATTGTACCGTTGATCCTTGCAAGCGTCCAGCCACGGAGGCTCAGTTTCACGGCAATGACCTTCAGGTCATGGTCATATTTCACAAAACCCATAATGGCCTGGATGTGAAAAGGATTTTGGAAAGCACGTCAGTCGCCAGATATCTGCATCAAAAGATGGAAGGGACGATGGGATAACTTACTAGCACCGTTTTTGGCAGGATTGAAGGGAGACTGTGAGCTTTGAAGGGGAATCGGATGTGCTTGTGTCTGGAGAAAACAAACCCAGTGTTAGCAATTCAATTGGATGAGAGGGAAAGCAGTCGGAGACGTACCAGGGCTGTTTTTTTTGGTTGCAATTATTCTTTTTTTCTTTTGGTATGGTTGCAGTGAGGCGTCTGGTCCGTGGGGGGTGGGAGGGGGGCCCATGGCCAGTGGTCGGAGGTGAGAAGTATTGGAAGAATACATACCAATACAGCCCTCGAGTTGCGCCACTCAAGGGTTCGGTGGAAGATCCTGGTCGGGGAGGCGCATTCTTTCACGGTTTGGCTGTAGTAAGAACTTCAGGAGGTAGTGGTAGGCAGGGGGGAGAAGGGAGACCTTCCCTGCCTCCTTCTCTAACTGTGATTCCACGGTGTGCTGAAGTGGAATTTCTGAGTAGGGCAGATAACATTGAGACTCCGTTTTGAAAGAAAAGCCGCTGAGAAGGATCAAGGGCACGCCATTGTAGAGAAAAGCTTCAGCTACAGAATTCTTTTGGGTGAAAATCAGAATATCAAGCACACTGCTAAGATCTGATCACATTGGAGCCAATTGGGAAAATGGGAATGGATCTGTCCCTAGAACTCAATCACCTTGGACTTTGGCCACGCTGTGCTTTTTTGTCAAGCTGTAAGCCCGCGAGCACCCACCATGTTTGCAGGCTGGATCAGCCAGCTTGCAGTTGGCAGGGAGAGAGAGAGCGTGAGTGAGAGAGAGGTGGCTGGCAGGCATAAAAGGAAGGCCTTCCCCAAAACTTATTCTGCACCCCACCCCCTTGATCACACCGGTGAGCGTAGTTATCAGCAACTGCGGACCAAATGGATAAATGAGTGGGTCAGTGTTTTTTAGAAATCAGTTACTGCCAGAATGAACACAATCAAGCCAACACCTCTTGCACAACGCAAAGCAAGACATAATGGAAGCCAAACAGGGCGTGACGGAAGGTGGGAGCAGTTTGGGGCCTTGCACAGTGTGTATGTACTGATAGCTCCATTAGGGGAAGCCCGAGCCCCAAGTTTTGAGTTAAATATGTAAACCAGGGACAATGTAGTCCTCCACGCAAGATCTTGCAAGGCACAGTGGTGGCTACCAGCTTTGCGCAGCCGTGACGCAGGCTACATAGTAGCCACATGTAAAAGTGGTGATGAAGACTAGGCTGGTTTTCCCAAGTGCAATTAGAGAGCCCAATTTATGAAGATGGGCAAATTGGCAAAAACCGCTGGTCCTGCTCCAAGGTGAATGGGTGCGGGAAGGGTCCTGATTCTGGGTCTTGGGCCAGGTCCAACAGACAGTCAAGGGAGTTTTCACAAGAGAAATATGTAACAAACAGGAAAAAATTCATGGAGTGGCTAAAGAATGCTAGTCTCCATGGATTTTAAAGAAAATAAAGACTTACACATTGTGACCCAAAAAGTGGTCAAATTGTGGGGGGTTTTTATATTGTTTTTTTTTTTCAAAATGGTGAAAACAATGCTTCTGCACACCTCCAAATCCTGCAAACTGTAGGAACTGGGCTTTCCTATATTCCAGATATGCAGAGAGCAAGGGTATTAAAGGTACTGTGGTCCGTCCACTAACAAGAACACCGCTAGTCCAGTGGTGAACCAAAGAGATCAGGCCTGGAACACCCTTCTATTTTTTGAGCAAGGCCGTCAGTTCAAGCTACGCTCAGAACAGCAGAGGATTTGACGTAAGGGATAAACAGAATACATAAAAGTCTACGTACCCTCCAAGGCCAACATAGACTGAGAGGGAAGACCCCCCCCCCCCCAGTAGCACCAGCTACCTGAAACGTAAGGTGAAGAGAGAAGTGACAGCCAGGCATAAAAGGGAGGCCTTCCCCAAACCTTATTCTGCACCCCACCCCCTTGTTTCTCTTTTTTTCACCTTACGTTGCAGGTAGCTGGTACTACTGGGGGGTCTTCCCTCTCAGTCTATGTTGGCCTTGGAGGATACGTAGAATTTTATGTATTATGTTTATTCCTTTTGTCAAATCCTCTGCTGTTCTGAGTGTGGCTTGAATTGACAGCCTTGCTCAAAAAATAGAGGGGTCTGTCAGGCCTTATCTCTTTGGTTCACCGCTGGACTAGCAGTGTTTTTCTTAGTGGACGGAGCACACTATCTTTCATATCCTTGCTCTCTGCATATCTGGCATATAACTAAGCCCAGTTCCTACGGTTTGCAGGATTTAGAGGTGTGCAGAAGCATTGTTTTCACCATTTTGAAAAAAAAAAAAGAATATAAACCCCCCCCGCAATTTGACCACTTTTTGGGTCACAATGTGTAAGTCTTTATTTTCTTTAAAATCCACGGAAACTGGCATTCTTTAGCCACTTCATGATTTTTTTCCTTTTTATTACATATTTCTCTTGTGAAAACCCCCCTGACTGTCTGTTGGACCCGGCCCAAGACCCAGAATCAGGACCCTTCCCTGCACCCATTCACCTTGGAGCAGGACCAGCAGTTTTTGCCAATTTGCCCATCTTCATAAATTGGGCTCTCTAATTGCACTTGGGAAAACCAGCCTAGTCTTCATCACCACTGTCTTCTGTGGCTACTATCTATCCTGCGTCACGGCTGCACAAAGTTAGTAGCCACCACTGTGCCTTGCAAGATCTTGTGCAGGAGGACTACATTGTCCCTGGTTTACATGATAATTCAAAACTTGGGGCTTGGGCTCCCCCCAATGGAGCTACCAGTACATACACACTGTAAAAGCCCCCAAACTGCTCCCACCTCCCGTCACACCCTGTTTGGCTTCCATTATGTCTTGCTTTGCATCATCCAAGAGGTATTGGCTTGATTGTGTTCATTCTGGCAGTAACTGATTCCTAAACAACACTGACCCACTCATCTATCCATTTGGTCTGCAATTGCTAATAACTACACTCACCAGTGTAGTGTTCCATTTGCGCTCCAATGCCAAAAGCAGAACTAGCATCTCATCATGACTTTACAACATCATCAAGCTCCCAGGCTAGCTACATATACATAGTCTAGTTACATATACATCTACAGGTTACATACATAAACATCTACATAGGCTCCATACATATACATCTACAGGTGAAATACATATTCATCTCCATAGGTTACATACATATACATCTACATAGGCTACATGCATATACATCTACATAGGTTACATACATATACATCCACATAGGCTACACACATATACATCTACAAGGGCTGCATACAGTCCTCAATTTATGCACAGCTTGCATAAATGTTGTGCAACACAGATCTTCAACACCAGCAAACATAGATCAATTTACGCACAAACCGCATAAATGCTGTGCAACCCAGATCTTTGCCACCAGAAAAATCAGCTCAATTTACTATCAAACCACATAACTGCTTTGCAACCCAGATCTTCACCACCAGCAAAAGCAGCTCAATTTACGCAAAACCCGCATAAATGCTGTGCAACCCAGATCTTCACCACCAGTAAAAATAGCTCAATTTATGCACAACCCGTATGAGGCTGTGCAGTTCTCAAGTTCACACCAGCAAAAATGCCTCAAATTATATCACCACCAGCAAAAATGCCTCATATTTTGCTATAAAAAGAGGGCCTCTCTCACCTGGACTTTCCTTTCCCCCCATCATGGGAACATCACCCCATCACCAACCAATCAGTCAATCAGTCAGTAATTAAGTCAGTCATCATAAGTCAGAGTGTTGAAGCTATTCAATCAGTAAACAACCAAACATCAAACCCTTATAGTAAGTCACAGTTGTCCCCATCTTCTTATTATTAGACCCCAAGATTAGTAGTAGTATTAGTCACCAACCACCATCCATAATAAGTTTGTCACCTTCAGCTTATTATTTAGCCAATAACAGTCATCAGTTATCATCAGTTAGACATCAACATCTTATTAGTATTAGTCAACAACAACAACCAGCCATAATAAGTCCGCCAATATCAGCTTATTAGTATTAATTAGTCAACAACAACAACCAACCCCAATAAGTCAGCCCTTATCAGCTTATTAGTATCAGTCAACAACAAGCAATAGCAGTAGATCATTACGCACCAACATCACACCATTCAACCATCCACATCATCTCATTACTTCATCTTCATCATTTCACATAAATTAACCCCACTGGGTTGTTTATCCATCCACTTGTTTCATTGATTCATTGATCCAAGTCTGATTGAGAATACTATAATAATTAAGTAGTTCAATCTAGAAATCAGCCATATTTCTTTTCTCTTTTATTGATTTTAAAATTTCTTACAGACACTGCCAGAAAACTAACCTTGGATGGCTACATCCGATTTTATATTGGAAGTGGCCATCCAAGGCAAACTTGGTGTTGGACCAACCGATGCAATCCCTCAACCAATTCAAAATTGGTTGAGGACTTCCAATGAGATCTTGGTTGAGGTGTCAACCAAGGGAAATTGTTTCCTTGGTTGACACCCGAGCAATGCAGCCTTGGGTGCCAGAGACCAAGGCACCATCCATCGGTTTAAAAATCACCAATTCAATCTTGAATCAGTGATTTTCAAACTGATGGAAATATTCTGTTGGTTGACATCAACCAATGGAATAAGTAATTCCATTGGTTGATGTCAACCGATGAAAAAATTACATTGGTCAACCGATGAAATAATTCCATTGGTTGACATCAACCAATTAGAAATGCTGGTAGCTGTGGGCATCTCTAGCTTGCCGAGCTGGTGGATCAAATCTGAACCCGCTTGGCGAGCAGGTAGGATGCCCGCTGAGCTGGTGGGGAAGTCTGTACCGGCTCGGCTGGCAGGGAACCCTGCTTGGTGGACTGGTTCAGTCCGTACCAGCTTGGCTTCCCGGTCAACCTGCCTGATGAGCTGGTAAAGTTGTACCAGCTCCGCTGGCAGGTCAACCTGCCCGCTGAGCTGGTACTATGTATGTACCAGCTTGGCTGGCAGGTCAACCTGCTTGCCTAGCTGGTAACAAGCTTGGCAAGCAGTTCTAGCTGGGCTGGTAGATACCAGCTCGTTCATCAGGTCAACCTGCCAGCTGGGCTGGTACCAGCCTGGCAAGCAAGTTAACCTGCCAGCTGAGCTGGTGCCAGCTTGGCGAGCAGGTTAGCCTGCCAAGCTGGTACCAGCCCAGCTGTTAGGTTACCCTGCTTGCCAAGCTGGTAGCAGCTCAGCTGGCAGGTTAACCTGCTTGCTGAGCTGGTACCAGATCAGCTGGGAGGTTAACCTGCTCGCCGAGCTGGTACCAGCTTGGGCGCTGGCAGGTTAACCTGCTCCCCAAGCTGGTACCAGCTCAGCTGGCAGGTTAACCTGCTCGCCAAGCTGGTACCAGCTCAGCTGGCAGGTTAACCTGCTCACCAAGCTGGTACCAGCTCAGCTGGCAGGTTAACCTGCTTGCCGAGCTGGTACCAGCTCAGCTGGCAGGTTAACCTGCTTGCCAAGCTGGTACCAGCTCAGCTTGCAGGTTAACCTGCTCTCCGAGCTGGTACCAGCTCAGCTTGCAGGTTAACCTGCTCGCCAAGCTGGTACCAGCTCAGCTGGCAGGTTAACCTGCTTGCCCAGCTGGTACATACAGATTGTACCAGCTCAGCAGGCAGGTTGACCTGCCAGCAGAGCTGACCAGTTCACCAGGCAGGTTGACCTGCCAGCAGAGCTGACCAGTTCACCAGGCAGGTTGACCGGACAGCCAAGCTGGTCCGGACTGTACCAGCTCAGCAAGCAGGTTGACCTGCCAGCCAAGCCGGTACAGGCTACCGCACCAGCTTGGCAGGCAGATATTTCTGCTTGCCGAGCATAGTCTCTATCAGCTCAGAGGGCATCCCTACCTGCTTGCTGAGCTGGTACAGACTTTCAGCTGATGTACCAGCTTGGTGAGCTAGAGTTGCCCGCAGCTACCGGCATTTCTTATTGGTTGATGTCAACCAATGCAATTATTTCATTGGTTGACATCAACCAATGGAATTACACATTCCATTGGTTGATGTCAACCAATGGAATAGTTCAATTGGTTTGAAAATCACCAATTCAAGATTGAATTGGTGATTTTCAAACCAATGGATGGTGCCTTGGTCTCTGGCACCTGAGGCTGCATTGCTCGGGTGTCAACCAAGGAAACAATTTCCCTTGGTTGACACCTCAACCAAGATTTCATTGGAAGTCCTCAACCAATTTTGAATTGGTTTAGGGATTGCATTGGTTGGTCCAACACCGAGTTTGCCTCAGATGGCCACTTCCAATATAAAATTGGATGTAGCCATCCAAGGTTAGTTTTCTGGAAGTGAAATAGTGTAGTATTTATAAAGGGGCAGGCCAACAAACCACCCATAAAATGTTGTATTGGCCTTTCAACCTAGTCAATCAGTTTATTTCCCCCAGCCGGATGTTTACCAAATATAAACATTTGTCCCACAAGGAGTCCTACACCAGTGGATACACTACTTCCTGGTCAGTGAAGAGTCCTGGCTACTTTGTACCTGTCACTTTTGTCTTCTTGCCTTTAGCTCCCAACTGGCATATATATCCTTTTACGTGACTCAGCAAAACTTCACCTTGCTGTTGTATTGGCCCCAATCAACATGAAGCTCAATAATGAGTCCAAAGGCTTGGGGATTTCAACCTCACAATTGTACTCTAGCGTTGGTACCCCACCCTGCTCACTGCACCTGCCTGGCTTCCAGCACACCCATGCGCACCAAATTTTGCAACCCTGGCAGGCTGGATCCTTAGGGCCCACACCACTCTTGCCCAGGATCCCATCAGCCACACCAGGGAAATCCAAGTAGGCGGCGTCAAACAAGGACTTTGATATGTTGAAGCCAATCAGCAAGGGGGCATTTGGGCAGGTGTGGCTGGCAAGGAAGAAAACAATGGGATACTACTATGCAATCAAGATCCTGAAGAAGCAGGACATGATCACCTAGAACTAGATCATGAACATCAAAGCCAAGAGTAAGATTTGCATGAGCCTGGCCAACTTGGACTTCATTGTCAAGCTCTTCTACACCTTCTCCTGATCCAAAGATCATCTCTACCCTGTCATGGAATACCTCAATGGAGGCAACTGCACTTCTTTTGTCAAGGCCCTTGGTAACCTCCCCAAGGAGTGGACTTGTGACTACGTTGCCAAGGTTGTCATGGGCTTGGAGTATCTTCATTCTATGGGTATTTTTTATTGGTGAGTGAACATGAATTGATCCACCGTACTTACTACACCCAAGATTTGAAAGTTGATTGCATTTTAGATATTATTTTCTTCCATCTATGTCCCACACAGAGATTTGAAACCTGAAAACTTGCTCATTGATCATTGAGGTGTGGAACTACTGATCAATCTGAATAGAGCTTTGTAGGGATATAGTCAACTACACTACTAATAATGTATTGTCTTTTGAAGAAAGCTTGGTCTTTTCAACCAAAATTTTTTGTTTCAGGATCACATAAAGTATAAATTTAGTTTCAGCTGCGCAGCGAAAAATCCAGATGCGCAAAGGCAAAGCACACACTTTTGTCATGTGGTAGCACCACTACTGCAGTCATTTTGATGAACACAATCGCAAATTGCACCATGGCTGCCTCCGTCAAACCACCCTACCATGGCACGACTATTTGAACAATGCAATGGGCCAATGGGCGTGGGTTGCATAGCAGGTGAACAGGTCAGTTCAGTCTGTCCACACCCCTTCATCCCCCCTCCTCACCCTCCAAATTTGACAAATTCCTTCATTGCCAATGGCCTTCACCTCATACTCACCCCTGTCAATGTTTTCTAACACTAGCACAATTCAGGGAATTGTATTGCCAAGTGCCTCACAGATCACCGGCACCACTTCAGAAATAGCCCTGGCAATGCACAACTCGGCAAGCCCTGATATCTTGTTCACCACTCCATCAGCTTCTCAACGCGGCAGCACAACTACCACACCTTCAGCATCTTGCAAGGGCGCCACAACAAACTTCATATGCATAGTTACCTTCACCATCTTCAGCCTGGAAAAGCGACAGACCAAGACCAAAAAGATTGAAATCAAATGGAACGCTTGTAAAAGCATTAAGAACTCGGCGATCACATTTGACACGGCTTGTATTGACTGGACTACCTTCCAAAAGATGGTCAGGTTGGAAAGTGCCAAGTCTTTCAGTACTGGCTTTTTTTTTTGTGTGTTTGAGCAGGATCACACTGTTTTTTGTATTGTGTGTGCCATTGTAGTACACCATAGAATTGCTTTTCAAGATGGCCTCAAATTGTCTTCTTACACATTCACCAATCAGAGCAACAAGTGAAAGGATGAATGTAAATACCTCAAGGAACCTAATTGTGTGCCTTTTTCAGCTCCAGCAGGGGTTTTTTTTTCAAAAAATCAACCTCAATTGCTACCCAGACATAAGCATGATATGAAAAGTTAAAATTTGCACTTCTTCAAATAGCCAACACCCAAACTATTACAATACATTTAGTGGTGTAGCTCTGTAGTTTAGCGTTTTCTGGGTCAGCTAAACTACAATTAAAATTTAGCTCTACCACAGCTACAGCTACAGTTACAAAAACAAGTTGAGACAAAAAGGTAAAATTACAGCTAAACTACAGCTTATTAGCTGTAGCTGGCCGCTAATTAGCTGTAGTTTAGCTGTAACTTAGTGTTAGCAGAGCTTAGCGGGTGTCAACTACAGCTAAAGCTAACACCTCAAAGGCTTGGATAATATCAGCTACAATATAGCTTTAGCAAAGCTAATGTAGTTTAGGGTTGTAATTTGGGTGTTGAAATAGCTACCAGCCAGATAAGTATTTTTTTTAGAGAAAAAGTCTGATTTTGCTACCAGTTTCAAGGTTTACATCAGCATGTTTTGGCCAAAAAAAAAAAAAAATTGCCACCACTTACATAAGCCGGTTCAGTAGGGCCTTGCCAGGGTCCTATTATTTGCCATGTGAGTCATGTGTATGCTACAGCGTTGCAGCTACACCACGGCAAAAGAAAAAGTTTATGGGAACCTTTTCAAAATGTTTTAATACAAAGGTTAAATCTTGAGGTTCCCAAGGTTCATAAATCCATTGTCCCACAAGACCAAGTTTTTTTTTTCTGTGGGACAATGGCTTTATATCCCCAATTTGACTGGGATTATCAACCAACTGCAAAAAAAAAAATAAAGTTTTCCAATCAAATGAGCGGGAGCAAGCTCCAACAGCGCTAAGTTGCTTGTTGGAAGGAAATTTCTTTAATAACAGAATTTTACAGGGTTAAGCCACTGAGGCTGTTTTCTCTTGAAACTTTGAGAAATCAAGGTTTCTCAGAAAAAAATTGCCAGGCGCAAGAAAACAAATACACATCACACAAATTGTGTTTCCATCCTATTGGCCTGCTAGTTGCACCACATGCAAACGGCAGGCACTTATGTGTAAGCGTCCTCCGGTGACTTTCACCTGTCACATGCGCGCGACTGAGTTTGACGTTGCTCAGTGGTTGTTGACCACTCTTGGACGTTGCGCTTGGTCGCGGCCCAGGTGCCAGCTCATGTCACTGGAGGACGCTTTTCAAAAAGCACCCACCGTTTGCGTGTGGTGTCAAGTGGTCAGTGGAAGCGGAGTGACCTGTGAGTCTTGCGTCAGAGCGTGGGTTTGGCTCCTTGTTTTGCCTTGGTCCGGCCTGCAAAGCAAAAGCTTTGCCCAAGAAATCAGCTGGTGGGTGTGTGCAAGAGTCAGTGGGTTCAATTGAAACTAATCTTTTTACAGGTTTTTTTTTTTTTGGTTTTCATAACAGGTCTGTAACCTCTTGAGAACTTCTGCACAAACTTTCAAAAAATGGTTTCCGCAGGGGCCCGGAGCCAATGTCCCCTGCTGATTGAATAGAAAATATTTGCGTGCGGTCTTGAGAACCGCACAAAAACTTTTGTTTTTTGCCGTGGTGTACTCTGTGTGTGTGTGTGTGTGTGTGTGGAGGCATCACCAGGTTAATCCACTCCTCTGGTATTGGGGAGGTTCTTGTGTAGGGACAAGTAGGAATTGTGTCTACCGCCTATTCCTATCTCAGCCACCATTGGGTGGTCCAGGTGCCACACGTCCCTGTGACGCCTCAAACCACCCTGGTACAGGTACTAGACCCTCACCACACCCCCCGGGGTGTCTCCCCCAGGTCTGCGGTAGCTTCTTCCAGGATCGTTCCGGATTGGCCTGTGGCACCATTTCCTAAGTAGGGGAGTGTAACGCATGTCAGACCATGGGTTATCGGGAACTTCTCTGGGGCAAGGCATCTAGTTTAGGCATCTCAATGGGGGTATTGTGGGTCTATGTGTGACGCAACGACATCTTATTGAGGCATCTCACTAGGAGGGGTGGCAGTGGCTTTGCTTACTGGCTCTATGGCCCATTGCGTCCAGTATCCTGTTGAGTGGGATTGGGTTAGACCCATTTTCCCCTACTGTGTTGCCTGCTTTCGTACTGCCGGTCCCCGCTTGGTCATTGGCGTGGTTGCCGTTTGATGGGGTTGGGATGCTTCCAGACGCCTGGTCATGGAGCGGGTTGGGGTTTAAGCTAGCAGTACTTGCTGCGGTTTCACCAATGGGAGTAGGGAGTGTTTGGTTTGGGTTGGACATGGTTCTGGCATTTGTGTGGTAAGGGTTTGTGAGTAAGAGGTGGGGTGATGATTGGTGTCTGTGGAAGCTTGGATAGTTGTGCGCTGTAGATGTCTGCTGAGGCTAGGGGGGTTGAGTTGATTCTCCCTCCTTGCGTCGTATTTATACCTTACCGTTCCTCTCGTTCTACCTCTTTGCTCTTCTTCGCGCTGCTCGTGTGTTGTTCCTATCACTCGTGGTTGCATGAAAATCGCCTAGGGACTCTTCTACTTCTACCTTTGGTGGCAGTGGACTACTTGCGAAAATCCACGATTTCTGCCCATGTCGAGCCTACGGGAGCAATAGATGAGTAATCCCAGCGAGCTAGCTACGGAGTAGAGGAGAGAATCTCGGGAGCGAGAATCTATCAATCCGCTGGGAAACTCTCAGCCACTGGCTGACGCTCCGCAGGCGATCTCCCCTGCTGCGGACCGATCCGTGGACTGCGGTCATCTCCTTGCGGCGCTACTCCGAGAACCTGCCCATCAAGTCACCCCGACGGTGTTGTGCAAGCCACGAGTTGCGTGTTGTGAGCCCAGCCCAGGGCGGCCCCCAAAAAAAAGGATCTCAACAAGAAAAAACCCCCGCGTGGAAAAATACTGAATGGTTCTTTCCATATGTTCCATATGCACCCCCCCCCCCCCCCTCAAAAACAAAAAACAAAAACCATCATTGTTCGAACGCAGGATCCATATAAGCCACCCAGGAAGAAAAAAAAGGTCGCCAGCCGTGCGGCGAAAGCAACATGCTAAAAAAAAAAGGGTTGCGAGAGAGGCTCTAAGAGAGAGAGAGAGAGAGAGAGCGTATAAGAGAGAGAGAGAGAGAGAGAGAGAGAGAGAGAGAGAGAGAGAGAGAGAGAGAGAGAGAGAGAGAGAGAGCGTATAAGAGAGAGAGAGAGAGAGAGATTTAGCGCAGCTCGAAGCTCGCGCGGAAGAGGTTGTTGTCTTGCTGGTTCGTGTCCTTAGATGAGAGGGGGTTCGGGTAGGCTTTTCCGAAGACGGGATTGAGGGGGGTTTTAGCGCGTCTGTTCTCGAAGACTCTCCACTAATATCGGGCCATAAGAAAAAGAGAGAGAGAGAGGAGGATGAGTCTAAGAGAGAAGGAAAGGGAAGGGGGGAAGGGGGCGTACGAATTTCAAGTTCTCGTCGCTACTAGCAGTGACGACGATGCACCCGTCGGGGGAGATAGACGAGTGGAGGATACGTGTATCGTGAGCCTTGGGCACATCGGCGACCAGCTGCAGTCCCGGGAAGGAGTGGATGGAGAAGTGCATGTCCGGCAGCCCGTGCGTGGTGAGGAACTCGCGCGCATACGGGTTGAACACGATCGACGTCACCTGCGATCGCGTCTCTAAACTCTGCAGACGCGACGACGTGTTCACGTTCCAGAAGTGCACCATCTGTCCCATATCATTGACATATATATCCTTCAGTCTTTTTTTTTTTTTTTTTTCCATATACATATGGGCTCTATATTTTGGGAGAGAAAAAAAAAAAACTCTCGCTCACCTTGTCGGATGTCCCGCCCCCTGTGGCTAGCATGTTGGCTTGCCACGGACACCACGCAATCGCCTTGACGGCGGCGCGATGGTTGTTCTTAGTCATCCTAGGTTCGTTAGTGTTGCGAGCGTCCCAGACGTTGACGAGGTTATCGTTTGCGCCGCTAGCGAGGAGACCCTGGGGGGAGGAAGGGGTGAGAGGGTCGTCGAAGTGGGGTTTCCAGGCGAGGCCACAGACCTCAGCACGGTGACCGAGCAGTTCGGCGGCCTTGTGGCGGGCGGCCTGGACGTCGTGGTTCCAGATGGAACCATCCAGGGCGCCGGCAGAGAGGATAGTACCGGACCAGGAGAGGGACGAGACGCGAGAGACGCGCCCGAGCATCTTACGGAGGAGACGGGCCTCGTCGATATCGTAGATGTGAACGGCGCCCTCGGAGGTGCCGAGGGCGAGGTAGTGGCCGTCGGACGAGAACTTGACGCTGGCCACATAACAGCCCTCCTCCTGTAGCGCACAGAGCTGACTCACGTTCCCCGTCTCGGCGTTCCAAAGATACACCGACTCCCCTAGCGCGATGGCTAGGATGTTATCCACCGACCAGTCCGTTAAGTTCAGGTAGTAGTCGTCAATCAGCCCTGGCGCATCCAGTACCCGCTCCGGGATCCCGCTCACCTGCCGCCGCGGATTTGTCGTCGTACTTGACAGCCCGTGGTGATTCCCCGCACTGGCTGATCCCTTCCCTCGTCCCTCCTTCCCCATCATCGCTTCCTCCCGCTGCTCCCGCGACACACGAGAGCTCGACGGCACTTCCGCCGCAAAACTCAGGATCCGCCGGTTCAGGTCAATCCCCAGTGCGCTTGACAACTCCATGGCATGAGAGGACTCCACGGCAGCTGACCCATTATTCGTCCCGCTGCTACTCGAGTCCCGAGGATGACTATCTAGTTGGCATGAATCCACGTCCCGCGTGATGTACCGATCCACACTGGTAGCCTTCTGATCATCATTGGAGGACATGATGCCGAGAAATATCAAGTTCGCGAGGGAGTGGACCAAGATGAGTACGCGGCAGGATTCACAGTGGTAGGTAGATAAAACAAGAACAAGTGGTTGGCAAGAAGAAGAAGGGGGAAGTTATATATGTCTAGTAGATAGATGTTGAGTGGGGAGAGAGACAGACAGACCTTTCGTGTGGTGACTTTTTTAGAAGGGCTGGAGGAGGAGGAGGGGCCCCCCCAGTCTTTTCGGACAAGGTCGCGCCCGAGGAAGTCGTCCCTGCTGAAGGGGCGTGAGAGGGCCTTGTGGAGTGAGCTAGCGAGGATTTGCTGTGTCTGCTGTGTCTGTGTTTGTGTTTGTGACTGTTGTTGCTGAGGCTGCAGCTGGGTGCGCAAACTGCCCGAGCTCTTGGATCCTTTCAGTGGGCTCGGGTTTGAGTACTTGGTTTTCCGGCTGCTACCCGGCTGCTCGAGCGATAACTTGGATAGGTTCCCCAGCAGCGGGTGAACCCCCGTGGTGGTGTTGGTGTTGGTGTTGGTGTTGGTGTTGGTGGTGCTGGTGCTGGTGCTCGTTGAGATGGTGTGTCGTTTGTTTGGGCTGGGTGCCATTGTTTGTTACTTTCCAGTTGGGTGCTTATAAATTGGAAGAAGGATGAGAAAATAATGTATTTATTTATTTATTTATTCAATCAATCAATCAATGGGGACGCGTTGGATTAAATGGACGCGCTCATTTCAACTGCCACCACTCAGCCGCGCTTACCCAATCATATTGGGGTATATCTATCTATCTACCGCTCTGAGAACAAAGACACCCAAAAGATTGTTCCAGACAAAGAGAACTGGGATGGACAACCAGAAGGAAAAAAGAAGGGGGTACACACACACACACAACGCAGGAGGATATTAACATATGCGAAAAAAAAGGGGGGGGCATCACAAAAGGAGACGAAGAAAAGGATATATACACGAGGGGGGGGGGGGGGGCTTCATTAAAAGATGTCGGGCAGCTCGCCGTTCTCGTCGTCGATTCCGTCGTCAAAAGGGTCCTCGTTCTGTTGCTGCTGCTGGTGGCGTGAAGAGGAGGAGGGGTGTTTGGAAGTGAGGCGATGGGCGGTGGACGAAGGCTGGTGGCGGGAATGGCTCTGCAAGCAGGTGATGGATACATACAAGTATCAACACGACGAGAGCCCCGGGAGGAACACACATCCATATGGAATTTCCTCGATCTACTCACCTGCTCCGTCTCGTCATCCGCCGGGTCCTGGTGGGTCGCCGCATCGGCCGCGGCCGCCTCCGCGGCATCGATCCACAAGGAATACACATCGATTGGCTCCGTAAGGTCTATAGCACATCATCATCATCATCATCATCATCATCATCATCATCATCATGTCACGCCTCATTCAGCCTATCTATCAGATATACAACTTCCTCTCTCTTCTTCTGAGTCGCGCTTCGCAGCATGTAGAAGATGATGGCCAGAGGAAAGGAATGAACGGATCAATAGATCCAAGGCTTACGGTCGATCTTGGTCTCGAAGTACTGCTTGCACTTGGAACATTCGATCCGGGACACCATCTCCTGCCGATCCCTACCCACGATGATTAACCATAAAAACCACCCCCATCCAAAAAGGTAAAGAAGTGATTTTAAGCCATGTATAAGGAAAGAGGAAGCGACTAAATAAATATACACCCCGCGGGAGGCTCACAGTTTGCAATGCACCACGCCCGCGTGCTGGCAGAACAGGCAACGAAAGATCTTGTCGAGCGGCTGCAGCTTGGCCTTTTTATTCGGCTACATACATACATCCATCCATCCATACACCATCATCATCATCATCGCGTAGGCGTCGTCGTCCGTTCCCAATTATTACACGGTGATAAAAGAGAGCAAGCAATCAAGTTGTACAAGTCAGTTTGAGTCGCAGAATGGGTTAGACCAGCGCAGCGATAGACGCACCTTCTTGGCCGCCTTCCGCTTGCCCATCCTTGAGTCTGTAGTTGGCTGAGGTTAAGATATCTCGCGGCGTGGGTCGTGGTTGGTGGTTGCTGGTTTGTTTTGGGTCAACACTGATTTATGAAGATGGTGCTTTCTTCAGGGAACTGCGTCCTTTTTTTTTTTTAAATCGGAGCGCAGGTCGCAACAATCCGCGCCCCGGTAGTGAGTGGTGCGACGCAGATTTGTCAACCAACACACTCCACCGACTAACTACATACATATTATTGCCCTTCAAATCATTACACGCTACTAGATGCACAACACAACACTTAACTGTCCAGTTCAATTGATCTGAGTCAGACCCTGTTTGGAGATGATCCAGAAAGCTGAAGTTGAAAAATTACATATTTAAATACATAAATATTTTTTTCTGTTCATTTTATCCAATCATCATTCCCCTTGCAAGAAATGCAGCACTTGTACTGTATCTAAAACAAACCAATAAAAGAAAAAAAATCTTCATCATGAGACAGACAGACAACAACCTAGCATCCAAAAAAAAAAAAAAAAAAAAAATGATCACATTTTCTTGCAGTCTTCAAGAAAGCTGTTTGGAGAGTTGATTAGTAAGGGCCACCTTGAACCTGTCCTCATCCCTGAGTGTCTTGTAGAACTTCACAAATGTATCAAACATTATAAGTCAGCACATTTAAACATATCAATCATCACATGAAGTTGGTAACAGGGGTTTAGGCATTTTTGATCAGGAACACACTTGGCCACTTTTCAAATGGCCCAACTTAAGTCATGCTCCCAACTAAACACTAGATCAACAGTATCTACCAACCAAAAAATCTGCCTTCACGCCACTTCAGTTTTCAGCACAAACGAGTCATGGTGATTGTTGTATGTATATCAGTCATCCACTCATCCACTGATCATTGACCCAGCTAAGTAGTGTACAGAAATGATTCCAATCCTGTTGCAGTAGTTACTCATCAACAAGCTTTCCACATCAAATTGGCTGGAGCATTGAGCTCAACCTTCTTGAAAGCCTTGCCAATTACATCCTTAGCATACATGAACATGGCTTATTATCATGCTCATTTTGTTAAAAAAAAAAAAATACATAGTTGATTTCAATCTTCCATCACAAATCTTTTCGTCAATTTCAAGCACCCGTTGTGTAGCAGAACAAAACCAAAACCCTAGCAAATTCCCTATGACAAAAGGAAACGCACGAACCAGTGTCTTTCAAAAAAAAAAATGATGTTGATGGATACATTGTCTGTTAGATGGTTCAAGGATAGCCAAAGTGAATATGGAAGTGGGTTCAGCAAGACTGGTCATACAACTGGACTGACACTACATAAGTAAAGTAACGAGCTCGGTCAATCTAACATGCAATCAGAAAAGCTGACACAACTGGAAAATTTTCCCAAGAGTTATACAATAATATACTTGTAGAATCATTAAAAAAAAAAAATAGTGAAAGTATGCGTTCCGAACGAGGAGTAGTATGGTAACACAAAGTAAGACACAGGCTTAAAGACGGTGACTGTCCGGCCTCAAGGCAAATGAACTTGAAGACGTTCCGGCGCGAGTCCAATTGGAATAATGATGATCCGGACGGTTGACTTGATAAGTAGCATCGGATTTGAGCGAGAACCTTGAAGAGCTTCGTCCGCGCTCAACAAAAGTCTGACTTGGATGAGGTTGTGGCATAAACAAGTTCTCCAGTACTCTGACATTATTATTAACAGCACCCGATTTAGAGGAATCCTGCTTTCGACGATCGTGGTTATGATTTGCAGGATTGACGTCGAGCAGTTGACCCAATTGTTCCAGATCGCCTTGCTTGACGAAAGCCAAAGCAAACTTGAGCAGATGAGAAATGATCCAGGAAAGGAGATCTCCAATTTGTTGATTGATTTTATAATCTCGACTGATTTTGATCAGTAACTTGATCGTATTGATCACCAAGTTCAGCATAAAGTTCACTATCTGAAACTTCTTCTCCAAGTATATTACCACCCCAACAGCCGTTCTGATGGTAAAAGTCGCTATCCAAGGTAAAATTCTTCCGTTGATGATTCCGATAGTCCAAAAGAAACCCATCAGGATCCATCCCCACAATCTCGCTATGAGGCCGCGGCTAGAAGCCTCTTTCTCTGGCTGCTGAAGGTGCTCCTGGGTTGGGGTGTCAGGCAACATCGATTCCGGTATCTTGACCAACACCTTTCTTCCGCAAACACACTGGGCGGCCAATTCTGACGGAGCCGACACGAAAATTGGCGTATTCTCTGATACGATTTTACTGGGTGCTACTCGTCCCCACACGCCATTCCACCACCCATTGGAAGGCTCTGTTGCAGTAGGGTACGATTCTGGTTCCTGTTTATGCGGTGCCGAAAACTCTTCAGTTCTCCGTATCAGGCTAACAAGCTTCGCGTGGACTATGGCTTGTCTCTCGACTTTCGGTTCGGTTTTTTTGCCGGAGGAAGAAAATTTAGGTTTAGCATCTTGGCTTTCGGCTTTGGACCCTCAAGCAGTACATTCGGATTGAACAAACCTGATCCTATTTGTCGGTCAAGGTTTGATTCCGCAGAAAAGGCAGATAGAAGATATTCCAATGAGCCTAAGTAGCAATCCACTATGTGTTATATAGTATCAATTCGACCGTTTGAGTGCAAGGGCCCAGTTTTATCGAAGAGAGAAAGATAAGCCATTCATTCCTATAACTTATCATAAACTAGGAACTGACAAGCATACGACTCATCACAGCTAGAGCCTTTTTCTTGTTCCATGAGTGCATCGTCAACCAGTCGGATAGCTTGGTGAATGTACTGTTTCTTGAAGATATTTCTCGACAAGCCGGAGCCAGGCAACGCTGAAGCAGAGTACGTAGAGCAAGAAGAGGGTTGATATCGGCTTCCAGAATTGAAGGAAGCAATTGATGCTGGAGATTTTGACTGCAAACTCGGGGCGCCACTCCGAGCAGTCCTGGAACTATGGTCGTGGCATTCTTGATAAGAGGACGAAGCAGGTGAAGGAGACGATCTCATGAGGTCAAACAATGACCCAGCCTTGGAAGTAGGGGTGCTGAACATGACGGAGATTTCCTTCCGGAAGAATGTGGTGATGGGTTGATTGACCTGGGATGCGGGTTGGCTTTCTTTGAGATACAAACTATGTAATCTTGCAGTTTCGTGGTCTGATCCACTGGGTTGGTGACCGTATTCTTGGAAAGTAGGGGTAGGCAAAAAGACGGTTCTCAAAGTTGACTCCGACCAAGCTTATTTGGGGAAACAAAAATGTACCTGGAGGCATCATCTAGCGAGCAGGGAAACTGAAAGAATCGGTAGAGAAGACTAACAGCATACGCTTTAATTAAGCTTGGATTAAGGAGATGTGTACAATCAAAAGGGACCGATTGATCCTGTTGAACCTTGAGGGGTGGGCATGATCCCACAAGAATGCCCACCCAGTCCGAATTAGCACAATCTCTCGTCAGAAAAAAAAATCTAGAAAGCAGGAGTAAAGACAGTCTTAAGCACGAGAAAGTCAAGCTTCTGTCACTGAGGAAAGCTGATCTCCCCCCAAATCGGATGGTGTTTTTTACATCTGTTACAACACCTGGAGATCAACCATGCTCCGCCGCCGACCAATTGAACATTCTAAAATGTGGTGTGAGGATTTGAATCTGCAAGTCCCAACGAGATAGACTCCAGGAGACCTATTGCTAATGGTGAGAAGGCCAAGAGTTCTCCTATGTATGCAAACAAGGAAGCAGGAAGGATCGTGTCGAAAGAATTGGCCCCCAACCTCCCATGAAAACCTACCTCCATGGATGGAGAGCTAGGTCAGACGAGAACGATTCAGGATGCTTAGCCGACCCTAACTATGTGCCTCTTTTCTGTTTTTTTTTTTTTTTTTTTCAATAAAAAGAAAACTACTCTGGGGGTTTAACTTCTGTGGAGTTCCCACTTCCTTCTTCAGAATGTTTTCACCAGGAGATGAAATCACATAAGTTGTCATACTGATCCCACCATCAGGCAATTGCAATGGCCCCCTCACAATCTCCTCTTCAGGGAGCTGCATTGAAACCAACTGGGTACTTCATGGGTACATATTTTGAGTTGGCCTGATGTCACCTGCCATCTAGTGACCATTAATTTGTCCTGGTGTTTGTGATTATGAATTGAAGCTGGTTGGGCTATGCTACAACCATGGCACATGAAGTGTGCATTGTATCAAGCAAAAATTGCTGTCCTCCAACAAAATGTGTCTTGATTGCAACACATCATGATAGATTTTCCAGAGTGTCCATGATGCCAATAACTTCATCAGGGCAACTAGTTCAACAATCTTTTTTTGCTCACCTGAATCTTGACCAAATCGCTATTAGGATCCCTTTCAACAGTTTTCTTAAATTGGAAAGATTCCAAGAATTTCCCTACATAATTGCTTGAATAACTCTACTAGAGGAGTCGATCCCCAAATCAGCTCAGACTCACAGTTTGCCAAATCCTGATCAACCTTTTTTCCTTTGGCAGCTTCTTGTTGTCAATCAAATTATCTCTGTTCAAGTTACTGTATTTCTGCCCAAAGTGTTGTGTTAGTCTTCATCTTTCCGTTTTTACATGGACCAAGTAATGTGCATCTCCCTCCCCCCCCAAAAAAAATCAGAACGGCATGAACGCCAGCCTTTAATGTCTCATAATATTAATAAACAGTACATTTATGTCAAAAGAGCTCTGGTGAAAACAAGAAAGATAAAATTTCTTTTTTGAAAATTAGGAATATATGGAAGCCAGAAAAGGCAATATTCAATGAGAAGTCGAAGGACTGGAAAGGCCGAAGGAGTATTGTTTTTGAATAAAGAGTCAACGGGATGAAGCCGAGGTTCTTAACTAAATAATATTATATGAAGGTTTCGCCGTTGGGAGCATCCGTCGAGTGGCCCCCTGACCACTCTGTCTCTCGGTGTCGAACCGTGACCGCGTGTTTGGTGTAACCCAGCTTTTTAGAGAGGGGACCAGACATGAACCTACGAGGTATATCATCTATATAGAGTGGTCGAACTAAAGGAGAAAAAAAGAGGGATGAAAAATCAAATCATGGGTTAGTTCTGTTTCCCTCTCTACCTCTCTCCTTTCGTAACTACTTATTTAGGGATAAGATAAATCGGCAAATTGAAGACAAGGGGAACCGAGCAACCCTGCCCGGAAGTTTTGTGTTTGAGCTTCTTCTGATCAACTTACCCGGGGAGAAACAGGCCAAGGCACAAATCATGACTGCCCAAGTTAAGAGCATCCTTGCTGATGTCGTTTTCAAGAGCTGACTATGTAGAGCCTTCTTTGCGATGAAATGATCTTACTCTAAGCGGTACGTTTGTTAAATTAGATATATGGGGAGAAGAGACTGTTGATCAAGACTTGCGAATCAGTGCTCACCTGGGACTAGGGTCCGGCAGTCAGTGTTATAGTGGATGGAACTGCTGAGAGCTTCCTTCATGTTGACATGGGGGTACATACACACAGCGCATGGGAGATGGAAGGAAACAGTAGGAAACTGCACATGGTTTATACAGGTATATTATACACGCCAAAGATGAGAGGCCGGACCCTCTTGTAACGTGTTCAACGTTAAAGTACACTTTGATAAAAAAAGCCGCATGTTGAGTACACTGGAATGCCATATCAAGCTTCATCAAGCCATTTGCCGAGTCACATTTGTCCACGATCACGTGCAGGCGTAGATTCACAACGTGGTTATGTATGCAGGACTTGGGTGTAAGGGCTTGATATCGTCTCTTCTGTACATAGCTTCAAAGCTGGTCTGGATTGATTAACATAAGGTTCCAGGCCCAGGATATTTATTCTGTAATCAAGGGCAGAGAGGAATGTGGATCAGCTGCTTTTATATCAACCTAGCATTGAGCAACGTTCTTTGTTTCAAGGAATGAACAAATTGGTAAGGTAAAAGTGTTCTACATGTCAGGTCAGTAGTTTTGATACTTGCATGTTGCTTCAGATATGTAGGAGATTTGTTGGTATACACGACTGGAATGGAAGATCTTGTAATAGAGTGCATACTGCAGGAGCAATATTTCCCAGTTAGAGAGCATGGTCATGGAGGTGACTTGAGTGAAGCTGAGTATGTAGTTTCCAGTAGCAGAGTTAAGTTATGTTTGGTAAGTTAAGTTTAAAGTGGCTGGAGTGCACTGGGAATACATATTAATGCAGTGGATGTGGTTGGTTTCAGTGCTCTCCTCCGCACACCAGTGTTCCGCCATGCACCGAACCCTCATCCGTAAGTCTCCAGCGGAACTACTCAGCCGATTCCCAACCAGAAGACTGTCGGCTCAGCCGGCAAGATGTGCGTCCAGAGCACTGCGGTCCCTTACGCCGGCTAGGAATTCGCCCATTCCCGCCCATCCACCCACTGGTATTGTACCATGGCGCTGCTATTCTCAAGCGACTGACCATCGTCAGACGGAGGAGAAGGCCGACTTGGAGAGCGTAGAAAGGGTCTCCGATCAGGTGGACGTATGTATCGTGGGCGGCGGGCCGTCTGGGTTATCGGCAGCCATCAAGCTCCGACAGCTAGCGATGGAGGCGGGGAAGGGGGAAGAGTTCCGAGTGGTGGTTCTGGAGAAAGGGGCGGAGGTGGGCTCGCACATCCTGTCGGGTGCGGTGATCGAGACCAGAGCGCTGGACGAGCTGCTGCCAGATTGGCAGGCCGAGGGGGATGCGCCGATCGTCCAGATGGCTACCTCCGACTCGATGAAGTTCCTCACCGCCCGATCCGCCTTCCCGTTACCCCACCCACCCCAGATGAACAACAAGGGGAACTACATCGTCTCGCTCAGCAAGGTCTGTCGATGGCTGGCCGAACGCGCCGAGGCCATCGGGGTCGAGATCTACTCGGGCTTTGCCGGCGCCAATCTTCTCTACTCCGAAGACGGAAAGGCCGTGCGTGGCGTGGTGACGAACGATATTGGCCTCGATCGCTCTGGTCGACCTAAAGAGTCCTTCGAACCCGGAATGGAATTTCATGCCAAAACAGTCCTACTGGCAGAAGGCTGCCACGGTTCTCTATCCAAGATGGCCATCGAACGCTTCAAATTGAGAGAGGGGAAAGACCCCCAAACCTACGGCCTCGGCATCAAGGAGGTGTGGAGAGTCAAGGATGATGTCTACGAACCGGGAAAGGTGCTACACACCCTTGGATGGCCACTCAAGCGAGACACCTATGGAGGAAGTTGGATGTATCACCTCGAGGACAACCTCATCTCTCTGGGCCTCGTTGTTGGCTTGGACTACCCAAACCCATACTTGTCTCCGTACCAAGAATTCCAAGTGAGTCTCTTTTAACAATCTAATACCCACGAAATTAAACCGATATCAACTAATCATCCCACATGCGTTTTTAGAGATTGAAACATCATCCACTCTTTTCTCGAGTTTTGGAAGGCGGTGAATGTTTGGCCTATGGTGCACGCGCATTGAACGAGGGCGGGTACCAGTCGATTCCCAAGTTGACGTTTCCAGGGGGCGCGTTGATCGGGTGTTCGGCAGGGTTCCTGAACGTGCCCAAGATCAAAGGGACGCACACGGCGATGAAGTCGGGGATGATTGCGGCCGAGGTCGCGTTCGAGGCCCTCGCCACGAGCCCATCCAGCAGCACGGAGGAGCCGATCGAGCTGGTCAATTACCAGGAGAAACTCGACACATCCTGGGTTATGCAGGAGCTGAAGGAAGTCCGCAACCTACGGCCCTCGTTCCATAACCCCTTGGGCTTGTACGGCGGCATCATCTACTCCGGGATCGACAGTCTGTTCTTGAAGGGCAGAGTGCCCTGGACATTCCACCACAAGAAAGAAGATTACGCCCACACTCAACCAACCAAGTTAGTAGTAGTCCTTGATCCCGTTGCTTGAGCCAATAAGAAACCAGACTGATGGAGATGCTTATCACCGCAGGGAATACAAGCCGATTGAGTATCCGGCCCCGGACCACAAGTTGTCGTTTGACATCCTCACCTCCGTCTCGCGCACGGGCACGAACCATGCGGAAAACCAGCCGAACCATCTAGTCATCAAGCCTGACAAGCTGGCCCAGCATCTGGAAACCAACGTCGGCCAGTTCGACGGTCTGCTGAACAAAGCCTGTCCCGCAGGCGTCTACGAGTACATCGACGTCGACGGACAGGATCCCAAACAGGCTCAGCCCGATTCCCCGTCGTCGAACGGCCAGAAAACCTTGGTCATCAACTCCCAGAATTGCATCCATGTTCAGTCGCCATTCCTATCTCGCTTACAAAAATATGTATCCTCTCTGGTACATGGTTCTGACTTGCTTCTCCTCTCCTTCCATTTTGGTAGTGCAAGACTTGCTCGATCAAAGTCCCTACTCAGGACATCACGTGGACCGTTCCTGAAGGCGGGGGCGGACCCGCGTATTGTAAGCTTCCCCCCCCCCCCCCCCCTCCACGCACCTCTTCCCAGTATATTTTCCCACATTACTCATTCAATTCGTCTCGTTATCTTACAGCTCTTACGTGAAGAAGCAACTCAAGGGTGAAGAGGCCCACGTCTCAAATCACTGCATGTTTCCGTTAATCGATCAATGGGTAACGAACGTAATCCATATTCGGTCTTGAGGAAGAAGAACAAGAGGCGCGTCACTATGAGCTACGCAGCATTTCCAATCGGCATTTCGTCTTTCTTTCCCTCCCTCGTTATTCCATCGCCGCGCATGTATCATCACCCATCGTCATCCGTATCCTGCCTTTTTTTTTCTCTCTTCGTCTCGCTATACATGCTTTTGTTGGGTTAGTTCTCGTGAACATTTTACTCAGATTCGTCTTTCGAACTAGAAACAAATAGTCGTGTATGTTATATATATGTACTTAGAAATACAAATATTCTCACCATTACATAACGTCACACATAATTGACAAGAAGGAAAATGTGAATTCTCAACAAATAACCAAGGCAGCAGCTATGTATTCAAGACATCATAAGTACAAGAAAAGTCGCTTGAAGATGATTGTTTGTTTTTTCTGATGCTTCTTTCGTCATTCACCGAAAAATAATGCTTGTATTGTGTACCATATTGCATGTTAATATTTCACCCAACACAATGGCATAGCCAAGTGAGCCCTTCTATCTTCTAAGCTGTTCTTTTGAAATCGCTCCATTTCCATATACCACGAATTGAGGGCAATAAAAATCAGCTATTTACAACACCCCATTGGCCTTTTCTTTCTGATAAGAAAATGTCAATGTGCACTTACTCTTGAGCCAGATTAAGGCCGCGCTCCCTGTCAAATCAAACTATGTATGACTTGCTCCACCAGCCCGGGGTTGTTCCCTCCAACTTGGTGCAAAGGCCATACCACAACACTCCTCCCACTATTCCTCAATGAAATCATCCTGAGGTCGTTGAAGTTCTTCCTTCCCTGATAATGTGTTGATCTATTCTGACTGCCATGGTCCATGTTTGCCAAACTGTCATAAAAGTAATTATTGCAAGTGAGAAAAAAAAATCCACATACGAGCAGACAATCCTTTTGATAAAACCTTAACCAGAGTCAGTGGTTGTTGTAACAAGCAAAATGCACACACAACGTTCCATCTCCCACCTGCTGGGGTCGTCGCAAGCGAAGGCTGTGTGCGCGATGGTGGAATCAAAACACCGACAAAAGACCTGTCACCCGGGTTTGAACCGGGGTTACCAGGAGATCGAAAGGCAGATCTGTAGAACCTGGAGATGCTTCAGAACCTGGTGTCCTAACCACTAGACGATGACAGGAGATGAACGCTAAACCAGGATTGGCAATTATAAACTGCGGGAAACAGATTGGAGCTTTATGAACACGAGCAAAATTTCACGCTTTCCAACACCGAGACGAACAGGAGAACCGCAGATAAGAAAACAGAACATGCACCATCGAGTTCTACACTATAAACATTAGATATACTCTGCACATGTGTCCCAAGCACTAACTGAGTTTTGCGACGTTTTTGCTCCTTGTGACTGCGAATCGCGATTGAAGAGATGAAAAGAAACTGAAGAAATGGAGTATATAAGGCGTGTATTCAGACAAGGTGACAAGAGAGAGAGAGAAGTTCGAAGTTTCAGCAGCCAGATCGGCTTATGTGTACCAGCTTGAGGAATGAAATCAGTCCGATCGAAGTTTAAATTTGACCCAACAATCCAGCGGCTTTTACACCATACGCCCGGGGCAAAGCGGTCATATAATGAGTATGTACGGGTCATTTGCGCAGTAACATGAATGCTTCAAGGAGGGGGGAAACAAAACAGGGGGGGGGAGAGTTTTTTGTCCATGAGGAAGACCCACCTTTCTTAGGAAGCCTTCTCGCGTCTCCAGTTCGGCCGCATCAGGGTCCACCAACGCGAACTCGTACCGTTTGAAGATGGTCGAAATGATCATCTACATCGTCCTCAGCGTACCACATGTCAATCATCTCGAGCACTTATCTGATTCAAAACGGGAAGGAAACATGTCGCTGACGCATAGCTCCATCATGGCGAGATTGCGACCGATGCATGATCGAGGGCCAAAACTAAGATCGGAGAGAAGGGAGGCAGATCACGAAGTGTGAGTATTAGCTAGAGCAGCCATGGAAGGAAACAACGAGGAGTAACACCTTACCTGAACGGCATAAACGCTTTCTCGCGGTCTTTAGAATCGGGTTCCAGCCACCTTTCAGGCCGGAATGTAAAGCTATAACACATTGAATCGAAAGTTGAAAAGAGGTCAATAAGAAGCAGGAGAAAAAAAGTCATCAGAAAAGAGTGTAGTATTGAGGAAGATGGAATACATACGGATCTCCCCAGACGTCCGGATCATGGTGGATATCGAAAGTGGGGACGGAGCAGACCAAGCCTTTGGATAAAACGTGGCCCTTGAAGGAGACGGTTTCCGGGAGGATCCTGGGAAGGCCGATGGAGGAAGTGGAGTGGATGCGCAAGGTCTCGTTGATGCACGCGTTCAGATACCTGAGATCTTTGCTATCCGCATACGAGATCACGCCCTCCTCCGCTCCTAGATGCTCGTCTAACTCCTCCATCAATTTGGAGTACACCTTTGGGTGTTTAACGATCCACCAGAGAATCATGCAGCTCGAATTCGATCTGTTCCAGTTTCCCAGATGCACACAACCCATTTGGAGAAGACTAGTTAGTCGAAAAGCTACCCATGTGGATCGTTCCGGTTAAGTCTTGATCACCTACGTCGTGTCACTTCCAGCAATTAACTGCGTCAAAGCCTCAGCCTGAATCATCGAGAGTAGAAAGTCTCCATTATCAATGCTCTCTCATCCACCATATGTCGTGATTGCTAGATACACCGGGAAAGGGTCATGGGGATTTTGGAAAACCAAACTCAACTATCAATTCATCTTTGCCCATCGGATTTCCATTGGCGTCTTGACCAGTCTGTAATTGAGCCAGCAGATCTTTCCTCGATTGGCCAGTTTGAGAGAGGCGCACGTTGACTTGATTAGTGGCGATCTATAGGCTCAAGTATTGTCGGATGGACATGGTCGTATGTAGTCAATAATTGATTATAATTCATGAAGAAGAGGTCACATGAAGGGACAGGTTAAAATAATGTACCCCAGTCAAGTTCTGGACACTCGCCGCCCCGCGCGAAAACCATGAATCAATGTATTTCATGTATGGCCTCAGGCCAGCTGGTAAACTTCCTTGGGTTGCGCTGAACTCTCCTCGTTCGTTTAGGATTCGAATCGCTGGTAAATACAATGTCTCGCCCTCTTTCTCGACCTTGGCTATGTCCGCACCCCGTTCTATCATCCCAAACCTTTCTCCAAACGCAAGATCACCTTTTTTGTTGGTTTGGTTCCGGAGAAAAGCGAAGAGATTCGAGATGAGCAGTCGGTTTCCTCTCCACTCATCTCTTCGAATCAAAAAAAAAAATGACATAACGTTTACCAATGATATCAAAAGCCAAATAATTCAACCAAGGTAAAATGTCTATGACTTTCCAAAAGGTAGAGAAGGAATCCTGATTTCGAGCGAGGTGATCTGGATCAATTTCCAAAGCCAGTTGATCCATCTTCTTGAGAAAACAAGCCATGGTGTCCGTGATATAAGCCTCGAATTCAAGGATGCTCTTTTGGCTAAACGTGCTCGAGATGATCTTCCGCTTCCGAGTGTGGTCGGCCCTGTCTCTCGTGTTCTATATCAATTGACCTCGCCGTCATCAGCAGAAAAAAAAAGGGAATCAACTGGTCAGCTTGATGTTGTCACTTGAGAGTCTCAATCCTTTCCACATGAGCTCCTCCCACAACCTGCCGAAATCATTCATTCCGCAAGACCGGATGAAACCCAACACAAAGGCTACGTAGGATTTGAAAAAAGGGCTAGAAATATTTACAAATAATCCTCGATGAACGGCCACAAAGGCATCATCTGTGAACCCAGCCCCACACAAGTTATGTTTCAATTAATGTTCCTCAGAATAGCTATGCCTTTGATGCTCCATCGACCATCATGATGTGCGGGGAAAAAGAAAACGCCAAGGCTTACAAAATCGGCTCTTGACCGTTCCAGTTCCATGGCCCAATACGACGGGAATAGCGTCCGGGTCTGCGATACTCAATTCGTTGGGCGCGATTCTCACAAACCGACCTAATAAATACAATCACATCGACAAAGAATGAAGGTTTTTTTTTATAAATATGTATCTGAACGGAAGAGAAGAGTATAGACGGGACGACGGACCATGGGTCTTATGCAGCTCGTGGATGATCTGATACCGCTTCCCGAATCGGGTAGTGTAGCCCAGCCACAGCCGCGAAAACTTAGCGAGGAAGGGCCCCGGATAGCGGTTCAGACGATACTTGTCTCGGAGATAGTCGTGCAGATAGTAATACGATGCACCGATCACGCCGAGCACGATCGAATACTCTACCAGTGCGAATACCACTGAGTGCAAGGCCGACACATTGCTGCAAATTGTTAACACTTTTGCTTTGTGGAAAGTGGACAAGTCAATCAGAAACCTCCTTACGACCAAGTATCATCACGGGTCCCCAATAATCGTCAAGTAATTGCTTCAGCTACTATGATGCTTCGCCCAGCTTTGGATCACGGCTCCACGCAGCTCAAGATACGGAGTGAGTCAAGGAAAAAATATTCAATAATTGTGTAGACAACCAGTTCAGGGATACAGATCTCATCCGGTGTTCCTCGGTGCAATCATCACAGCAGCGTGTTACAAATCTTGAATCTTGAATCTGAGAGCATCTCCACCGCGGATGTTACTTGGGGTGCTAAATTCCCGGAATTATCAACCGCGGCGCAGGCATAGCACCCCAATCCGGAGATCATTCCACACCGCAAGATAGAAAAATAGGAGCTCTTGATGGTGAAAGTCCATTCCCCGCTCCCCCGAACAACAAAATCAAGTCAATCAAATAAAGAACACCAACCTTTTCAGCTTTGAGATGGACGAGATGAACATACCTGAACTAGCCAGAGAAGAAATCCCCTCCGCCGAATCGCTTCTACCACAAATTCTGGTTCGACGACAACACCTCATTTCTAGTTCAAATTCCAGAAGAAATTTAATGATTGAAACATCAACTTTATTACAAGAAGACGATCAAAGTGCTGCGTTTCCTTCTCATGGCGGTTCCAAACGAGGAAAAAGGCCGAATTTGCCTCGCGATTTTGACGGAAGCTACAGTCGGCTACAAAAACACTATTTCTCAGATACTTGTCTGTACAGCAATATCCTCTTCCGAAGACGTTTTCGAATGTGCCGGACTCTGTTTTTGAAGATCACAAATGCCATTGAAGACTTTGACCCATACTTCATGCAGAAGGCCGACGCTGTGGGGAGATTAGGCTTGCATCCCCTGGTGAAGACAACAGCTGCTTTGAGGATGCTTGCGTACGGTGGAGCTGGTGACTGTAATGACGAATACCTCCAACTATCTGAAACCACGTCCCTTCAATGTATGGATTGGTTTTGCAATGCAATTGTTGCAATGTACGAGTCCGAGTATCTCCGCGAACCAAACCCCGAGGACCTGGTTCGACTTCTCAAGATAGGATCCAAGCGGGGCTTCCCTGGGATGCTTGGTTTGGTTGACTGCATGCACTGGAAGTGGAAGAACTGTCCTTCTGCTTGGGCTGGGCAGTTTCAAGGAAAAGAAAAGGTTTGTTCAATGCTTCAACTTTTTTACGTTCATATTCAATATTGATTGTTCAATTCCTCTCATAGGTCCCCACAATCATTCTTGAAGCTGTCGCATTGAACGACTTGTGGATCTGGCATGCCTACTTTGGGCTGCCAGGATCACACAACGACATAAATGTCTTGGATCGTTCACCTCTCTTCAGGAATCTTCTAAACGGAATGAGTCCTAACTGCTGCTTTAAAATCAATGATAATGTTTACGATAAAGGTTACTACCTTGCGGATGGAATCTACCCAGATTGGCCGGTATTTGTGAAATCGCTATCCGAGCCTTGCGGTATGGACGAAAAACACTTTGTGAAGATGCAAGAGGCCTGTCGTAAAGATGTCGAGCAGGCTTTTGGAGTTCTCCAATCTCGCTTTGCAATTGTATCTTGGCCGGCACGGGGGTGGAAGCATCACAACTTGAGAAATATTATGAAGGCTTGTATAATCCTCCACAACATGATTGTGGAGGATGAGCGAGACTCGTACATCAATTATGCTTACGATAACAATCCTGCTGCAATCACCACCCCCGTCGAGGTTTCACGAAACGGACAAATCTCTTTTTCAGAATTTCTTGATAATTTTCACAATATGAAAGATTTAGAAAACTACCTTCAGCTGCGAAAGGACCTCATCAAGCACCTGTGGGATGTTAAAGGACGAGATGGGAGGGAAGAATGATTGGGTTCTTATTTCATTTATTTGTAATCATCCATTTATTTTTTACGTTCAAGCAATGACAAATGAGCAATTGAGAAGAGATTTTTTATCTTGTAATCCTTCTTGAGTAATGAGAATAAAGAGAAAAAATAATTGATTGCGAGCATTTATCTTGAAAGCAATAAAAAACAGGGAAAAAAGAAGCAGGCAACAGCAGAAACAAGCACACAACAGACAAGTTGGCAGTGATGATGAGCAGTTGAATCCAAGATTCTATTGGGTGGACGAGCTTGCTTGCTTGCGAAGGTTAGCAAGGATCTCCTTCTTCTTCAACTTGAAGAACTCCTTTGAGTCTTTGTCAAGATTGGAGAGTTCTTGATTCATTATCTTGACTTGAGATTTGGTTGCACCGTTGTTTGCGATCATTCTTAACGATTCAGCCTCCAACTCGAAGATGTTGTTTTGGCGAGTCGTTTCGTTAGCCAAGTTACTGTGAGCAAGCGCAATCTTCTCTTTCCAATCTTTGTTTTTGGTGTTGAGTGTATCAATCATTTTTGCCTTCTTTCTTCCAATCGGACGGTCAAGATTATTGGCCGATTCCATGTCGGACGCAACTTCAGAAACAGCGGTAGACGAAAGAGGTGCCTCGCTGCTTGGGCTTCGAGCTCGTTTCTTTTTGGTGACTTCTTGCGACTTTATGCTGTTTTCGTCAATGTAAGAGCACCATTTCGGCTCTTTTATAAGACGATTGTAGCACGCGAGATGCTTGAAAGGACATTTCTGGTCTTCGGCAAAAAGTCGGAGGGCTCCATTCAATTTGTCTTCTGTCGAAGCACCGCTTTGGTTGAATTGCTCGATTTGGTTGACGCAGGCACGGAACTTGTTGATCATCCTCTGCAAAACTCCCCAGCGAGACTTCAAGCTGCCCGCGGTTCGGTTAGATTCAGGAACCTCTTTCTTGTACGTTATAGCAACTCGTTTCCAGAAAGTGCCGCCGTCCTGGTCGGTGCCAACAATTGGATTGTCAGTGATTCTGATCCACGACACGCAAAGACCATAGTCCTCATTTGCCTGATAGTTCCCCGTCTTTTTTTTTGTGCCTTCCTCGTTCTCTTGAGAAGCTGCAGTTGGACTCTGGGTGACTTGTTCGGTCGGTTCAACTTGATTCATTGGGGTTGGTGATGGAGGGAATTCTAAGTCAATGACTGAATCAAGAAAAATGTAGGTATATAACAGAAGAAAAATCAGCATTTTTTGTTGATCAATTTGAGAAGTATAGAAAACGCACACTCATCCAATGTGGGGTCAATGTTTGCCATGGGAATCAGTTGAAGCGATCGATGGTTTGTTGTGTCGTAGGAAGAAATCGATGGATTTTCGGATGTGGTTGCGTTGAATTTCGGGGGATTTGGGGATGGCAAATCACAAGAATTGATCTGTGATACTTGTGTTTTGAGATGCTATCATGATCCTATATATGAGATCCGTATAGAAGCGGAGGGGGGAAATCTTAAGTTTTTTGGAGCTTTAGCAGCCCCGGTGGAGCTGCTAAGTTGTGTTTGGGGTGCTATTTTCTGTATAGCACCGCGGTTTAACACCCGCGGTGGAGATGCTCTGAGTGGTGCGGCAAGAACCCCGAACCTTACCCACATAAAATAAACCAACTCGAAAGTTAAAATGAGCCTCAATCCGTGAGGTTCAACAAGGTTCATGCCCCGCAACTTGCAAGGGAAAAAAATCCGTGGGAGGATGGAGGACCCAGGAAACCCCCGAAGTAGGTGGGTAACCTAAATGTATGAATTTTTGGGAAAAATGGCAAAATGATACACACGAAATTTGTATGAATGGGGTTACAAAACCAAAAGGGTACACACCAAATGTGGCAAAAATGTATGAATTTCCAATGAAATTCAGTTCAATCCGCTAAAAACCGTATAAACCCGGCTGTAATACGGGGGGTTTCGGGTTCCCGGTGGCATTTTGCCTTAAGCATACGCACGAAAATGTATGAATTGGCCAAAAAAAGCCATTCCCCGGTGCCCCCCGATGTATGAATTTCGCCAAAATCTGGGATTTTACGTTACCCACCTCTGTAGGGGGTTTCCTGGGTCCTGAGGATGGGGTTCTGGCAAATTCCCACTATGGGGAAAGTGTTAGAGTTGTTACATAATTACCAAGGTTACAAACTTAAAACTTAGAGTAGTGAAAATCAGTAAACCTAATCTAAATCTTGTATCGGAAGTGCTGCGTCGTATCTTTTGTATTTAGTCTAACTCGCCCGGACAGCTCCAATCTTTCCTCATCGAGATTGGAGACTGATTCCGGAGCGTGCGTGTGCTCACCGAGACGCACTTCTTATTGTCAGATTTGCACGAATCATTACAGAAAGGCATGTTTCGAGATGTTCTCCGCCCAATTGCACAAAATTCAGTGGAAACGTTTTGGCACAGGTTTGGACAACGTTTTTCAAAACTATGTACATATTTTCGAGCTTCTTTTGAATCAAGGGCCTTGGTTATACGACTCCCACGAATTTGCTAAACGACTCCCGCGACGTTCCCGACGTCGTGGAAAAGAGTCTCTTAGAGCATCTCCACCGGGGGAGGTAAAACCCGGGAGGGAAAAACACCAAATGCCTCCCGGCCAAGGCAATATAGCTCCCGTGACTGCTCCAGCATCCAGCGGTAGCAGCTACTACAAGAGCCAAAGTCAAGTTTCACCAGATCTTCTGCTTCCCGAAATCCCCGTCCACTTTTCTTCATTTCTCTCTCATCGCCAAGTCACTACACCATGAACAGCACCACTCTTCGCAACCTTATCCAAACGCAAACCTCGATCATTTTGGCCTCGACTCAAAGCAAACAAATGATGATCCAATCAGCCATGATGGCTCTCGATGATGAAGAGGAACAACAAAAAAACAGAAGAAAGGGTGGTTCAAGCGCAGGCCGTCAACCTAATCTACCACGTGATTTTGAAGCCGGCTATCAACTCCTGATGAAGCACTATTTCTCACGTACTCCGCTCTATCCACCTCACATATTTCGCCAACGATTCCGGATGTACAGAGAGTTATTTCTCAAAATCACAAACAATGTAACCGACCACAACCCGTATTTTCTCCGCAAACGTAATGCAGTTGGCCAACTTGGATTGTATCCTATCCAAAAGGTGGCATCAGCATTACAAATGCTTGCTTATGGTGGAGCCGCCAATTCAAACAACAAATACATCCAGATAGCCAAAAGTACATCATTGGAAAGTCTGGATTGCTTCTGCAATGCTATCATTCAGATTTACGGAGACGAATATCTGCAATCCCCAAACGAGGACAATGTTCGAAGGCTGCTGGCTGTTGGTGAACAAAGGGGTTTCCCCGGAATGCTAGGCTCGCTTGACTGCATGCACTGGCAGTGGAAGAACTGTCCAACAGCCTGGGCTGGCCAGTTCACAGGAAAAGAGAAGGTGTGTTTTTTAATTTTGCTGTTCTCTTTGAAAGTGATACTAACGTATGTGGTTTACTCTAGGCTCCGACTATAGTCCTTGAAGCTGTTGCCTCCTATGACATGTGGATATGGCATTTGTTTTTTGGATTGCCTGGCTCTCACAACAACATCAATGTCCTCAACTGTTCTCCTCTGTTCAGTAATCTTCTGAATGGGATCACACCAACATGTCATTACACAATAAACGGTCATCAATACAACCAAGGTTATTTCTTGGCCGATGGGATTTACCCTGATTTGTCAACGTTGGTAAAAACGATTTCAGAACCACAAGGCCTTGATAAAAAGGTAGGCTACTTTGACTTATCTCTCTCTTGCTTCTACGAGCTAATTCTTGTTGTTAAGCACTTTGCAAAAATGCAGGAAGCTGCTCGGAAGGATGCAGAACGTGCGTTTGGCGTTCTACAAGCACAATTTGCAATCATAGCAAGGCCTGCACGTGGATGGACCCACCACAATCTCCAAATGATCATGAAGTGCTGTGTCATATTGCACAACATGATCATCAAGAACAAACGAGGGATGAACACCGAGTTCACTTATGATGGAAGCTCTTTGGCTGTTGTCACTGCACCAGAACCAGCACGATCAGGTGATTTCTCTCAATTTGTTTCACAGTTGTGTCTTCTGCACAACTCGGAAAAACACTACCAACTCCGAAATGATCTTGTCTCCCATCTGTGGGCTTTGAAAGGCTCTGAAGTTTAAACCAATTGTTTTTTACTTCTTTTTTCCTTATCCATTTGTTTTTTTGGAATTATTGTTTGTTCATCATCTTATATCAAACAGAATTTCATTTTGTTAAGATAACTAGTTCATTTCGTGAAGAGCCAATCAACAAAGTGAAGCTTGAGAGTGAGACAATAACAAAAACGAGTGACTGGAGACAAACGAGTGACTGGGAGACAAAAGAGTGACTGGAAGACAAAAGAGCAATTAGGAGGCAAAAGAGCGACAGAGAAAAGACATAAAAGTGAATAGAAATAAGAAAAAAGTAAAAAAAATGTTGTTCTCTTCATTCAATGCCGTACTGCTCAAAAAACTTATTCTTTTTGTGCTCGTAGTATCTTTTAGCACGATCATCCATTTGAGAGTAATCCTTGCTCATGAACGAGTCTTCAACCATTGATCAAGAATCTTTGGCGAGCAAACTCATCAACTTGGATTGAGATTCAAGCAGCTCGTTCTGCTTCTTCGTTTGTTCTACCATCTGCTGCTGAGAGGTGGCCATGATTTGTTGCCACGACGAGGTTTGCAATGAGGTTTGCTGTGCCATCTTGGCTCGTTTATGTCCGACAGGTCGTTTGATGTTGGTGGTTGAAGAGGTTTTGGCATTTCTTGGGGCCTCAGTTGATTCACTCGGTTCTGAAGATACGCCTTGTGCTGACTGGGTTGAGCTCGGAACATCGCTCGTGGTACTGCAGGTTTGTTTTTGCTTACTGGCATCGGATTTGGACTTCTGCTCGAGCGCGGTGAAATACTCGTTCCACTTTGGAGCCGCGGTTAGAATATTGTAACAGGTGAGGTGGTGAAAGGCCTTCCTGTAAGTCTCGGCATACAAGCGTAAAGCGTAGGTTAATCGGTCTTCGTTTGTTGTTCTGCTTTGGTTCCGATTGTTAATCTGATTAAGGCAACCAGCAAACTTGTTGATGAATCCTTGGATGGTTGCCCAATGGCTCTTGAGGCCTACCGCAGCTCTCGGTACATTGGGGAAAGCCTTCATGTAATTCTTGGTGACTCGGTTCCAGAAACCATTGCCTGTTTGATTGGTGCTGACAACAGGATCTTGAGTTACATTGAGCCACAAATCACAAAGTTGGACATCTTCTTTTTTGGTATAGTTTTTCTGTCGTGTGGCCTTTGCGGGCTCTTTGCGATTGTTTGGTTGAACCAAAGTCACTACCGTATCTTTTTCAATAAAGAATTTTCATCAGCATGAGTCAGAGTTGCATGACATGGAAAAAAAAGTTCAGCATACTTCCAGGATCTTCTGGCAGAGTCAATAGGTCGAGATTGACTTCTTTGAGTGATAGGGCAGGGTCCATTGGTGATTGTGTAGTGATGTTGACTGGGGTTTGTTTGATGGAGGCAAGTTTTGGGGGTTGGGTGTCAAGCAATTTGCGAGTTTCATGGGGAGGGAGGGAGTTGCCACATGTGGCAACGGTTTCCCTCCCAAGCGAGCTCCCGGGGCATGTAGCTCCTCATTTAGCACCCGCGGTGGGTGGGTTTTTTGGGTTTGGGTTGCTAAATGTCATGTAGCTCCCCAATTTGCCTCCCCCGGTGGAGGAAGTATGTGGGAGTCGGACCTCCAAATTCCAAACTCAAAAAAAGTGAAAAGTATTAAATTTGGGGAGTCGTTTCCCCAAAGGAGATATTTTCTTTTGGGAGTTGTTTGTTGTTGGGGAGTTGTTTCCCCAATCAGGGGGTTTCATTAGGGAGTCGATTGAGAAAGTATCAGGCAAGCACCACCGGGGAGTCGGTCCACCAAATCAAAGCTTGGTTTTGGAAGTCAAGTGCCTACATCGTTTTCTTTGACCAAAACAAACCCAATCGTCAAACGACTACCGGCTCCACCGCAAGATCACTACAACCAACCAACCACCATCTCTCCCACTCACTGCAAGATGAACCCATCAAGCCCCAACCAAGCTCCCAAAGGAGTCGACCCGCTTCTTCTGCAACTCACTCAAGAAATAATTCAATAAAGTCAAAAAAAAAGCACAAAATCCCAAACAAGAAAAAGAAGACGACCCCAACAAAGACAAAGACTACAAACAGCAAGAAGAAAAAAATCAAGAAGGAAATGAAAATGAAGAAGAAAATAAATCTGACTCTGAAAAACAAATTGAAGAAACCAAACAAGACATAGAAGAAGGCGACCCAAACGAAATAGAAAAATTAGAAAATCAAGCCCAAAAAAAAGAACCAAACAAGCTACAAACCTCTGAAAAAAAAAGTGAAGGTGCGACCAAGAATGAACATGAAGAATCTGACTCTGAAAAAGAAAATGAAGGTGTGACCAAATCTGAAAAAACAAGTGAAGGTGGGACCAAATCTGAAAAAAAATGAAGGCGTGAGCAAGAATGAAGATGATGAATCTTGCCCTCAAGAAATGGACACGTTAGACAAAAGATCCAAAATTGAATCTGAAATAACCAAATTAACTGATGAAGAAAATGAAGCTAAAACAACCGGCAAATTTGACAATATTCCACCCCCACCCAATGGCATCTACGAAAACATAAAGGAACTGACAGCATCGATCAAGGAATTTGCCCAATTGCACGGATATGCGATTGTCACAAAGAGAACCATTACAGGGAAAAGTGTCACTTAAAAATCTGATTGGTAAGCTTGTTGTTTCTTTTCTCAAGTTTTATTTATCAATGATTTTAACTTATCTATCATATTAATTCTTTGATTGGATGCGTCTAGAGGTGGTAATCCTGAACGAAACCGACGCAAAGGAGATACGCGCCCACTGCCAAGAGTCACAAGAATAATCAATTGCCCTTTTTCAGCGTCGGCTTATTTCCACACAAAGGTCGGCCACTGGAAATTCAAGGTCAAGAACCCCAATCACAATCACAATCACACATTGGGGCCAGCAGCGCACACGGCAAACCGGAGACTCACCAAGGAGCTGTATGAAGAAATGAAGAAACTTGGCAATACTGGACTGAAACTGTCAGCAATTCTTGAAGCACTGAAGAAGACCCACCCTGACAAAAGTATTCTAGCAACGGTATCTACAATATACACAGCAAGAAAGAAGGCACAACAGGAACTTCTTCAGGGAATCAGCCCAATCCTCCATCTCAACAGGACTCTAGCTGACTCAGATTTCACAACAGCCACAAAAGTTGATGACAGCGGCAAGCTAAAAGCATTATTCTTCTGTCACTCTGTCTCTGTTGAGCTTCTAGCAGCCTATCACTACGTCATTCAAGTCGATTGCACGTACAAAACAAATATATACAAGATGCCGCTGCTTCATTTCACAGGAATTACTGGTTCTAGCAAGACCTTCATCTTGACTTTCTGTTTTCTTGCTGAGGAAACTCAGCTCTATTACGAATGGGCTCTTGAATCTCTTCTGACAATTTTCAACACAAACAAAATCCCGCTCCCTGATGTTTTTATCACCAACCGAGAACAAGCGCTCATCAATGCTCTTTCTGTTGTATTCCCTGAAGCAAGTCACCTTCTGTGCACGTGGCACATCCAAAAAAATCTCTTCACCAACGCGGCCAAATTGATCAAGGATAAGTCAAAAGAAAGAGACATGTTGAAGTACTGGAAAAATTTGATCCAAATTCCGGGCCTCCTTTGAGCAGTTCTCTTCTGAATATGGCTCTGAAGTTCAAGATTACATGACAAAGAATTGGCTTCCAGTGGCAGAAAAATACTTGAATGCTTGGACAAAATTGGTTCCTCATTTTGGCCACAGGACAACTTTGAGAATTGAATCTGCCCATTCATTTATCAAGACCCATCTCTTGGGCCCTCAATACTCCTTCACAGCTGTCATCAAGATGATTACAAATGCGCTTCAGTCTCAGTCTCATGAAATATCAGCCCATTTCCATCAGCAAACAATAAACTCTCTCAAGAATATCAGCAAAATATTCCTCAATTTCCACGGGAAAATCACCCATTTTGCGCTGAGGGAGGCTCAAAAGAACTTTCTTCAAATCTCAACTGTCAAGAAGGACAATTGATGTAACGGTCTTCATCAAAGAAGAACTGGCATACCCTGTAAGCATTGGATTGCCAAGATTGCGAGGCTTGGGGAGTTGGTGGAAGCATCCAAATTTCACCCTCAGTGGAGAATAAAGGTGGGTTCTATTGTTTTTCTTTTTCTTTCAATTCTGGGTGTATGGCTGGGAGTTGCAGCTCCAATTCCCTCAACATGGCCAATCAATCTGGAAGTCGCCAGGAAGTCGCTCTCCAATTTCTTCCATGTGGCAAATCAAACTGGGAGTCGTTCACCAAATATGCACCAAGGCGGAGATTTGGATGTTGCCAATGGAATTCTGATTTTCAAACGTAAGTCGTTTGGATTCGTCTCACCAATTTTGGAAGTCGGGAAGCTAATATTGGCTTGAGAATACGAATCTTCACACATAGGAGTTGCTAATCAGAATCCTCTCTTGGACATGTAAGTTGTTGATAGTTGTTTCTCCAATCCAGAAGGTCGGGATACTGATTTGGTCTAAGACACAGGGAGATTCAGATGAGGGAGTCGCCAATGGAAATTAAGGATCTGCTGAGTGAGTCGTTGAGAGTCGCTTCTCCAAATTCGGAAGTCGGGCCACTCATTCTTGCCAATCCACAGGAAGCTTTTCATTGGGGAGTCGGCAGTCCAAATTGGAACCTGTAGATGTGAGTTTTCTGAAGTTGTCACTCCATGTTTGGAAGTTGGAATAGATTGCATGTCTAATTCACTGATCAAACATTATTTAGGAGTCTGCAAGATCAGGTGAAGCTTGCTGGGGAGTTGTCATCCAGATTGTTTCATAAATCCGCGACTCCTGGCCAACACACTCAGACAATTTAGATCTTCCATATTGCTCATGCTGATCAGAAAATGATGTATCTACTTCCTCTCTAGGATTACCAGGCTTTAAGCCACAAACCCAATAGTGAAGATGAAGAGCAGGTTGACAAAATTAGGGAAAGACTTCTTGAAATGAACCCAGCCCAACGAGCCATCCAAATTAAAGAAATCAATTGTATCTTGGAAGGATCAGGAAGTGTTGTCACCATCATGTTACCCAAATCTACTATCAAAGGAAGAGGAAGACCTGCCGGAGCAAAGAACAAAACTAAAGTAACAGCAACAACAACAAGAAAACCCAGAACAACCAAAAGAGACCCTTTGGCATTTGAACACATGGAAAGAAAAAGAAAAAGAGAAGAGCAGGAGGAAGAAAAAGCAAAAAAGAAAACCAAAAGCAACACAAGCAAAGAGAAGAACAGCAAAAATGAGACAAACAAAAACAAACCCAGCAACAAAAAGCCAATCAGCAAAAAGAAGACAAAAAAAACAAACAACAAGCACCCCAACAAGAATGCCAACAAACCAAAGATCAGAATCATGCCGGCCCAAAAAACGACATCAAAAGTACAATCAGAAAAGGCCACCAACTCGCCAGTGGTTTCCAAAAAGATCACCCGCCCAATCAAACCAGTAAAAAAGCCTCCCGCAACTCATCCCCCACCCCCAAATGATGATTATGCCGCCCGTCTACCCAAAATTCTCAAACCTTATGTTTCCACCACCTTGGATGTTGACTCAGACGGACACTGCGGATTTCAAGTAGTTTCTTATTTTCTAGGACGTGGTCAACACAAACACTTTGATGTTAGAAATAAGCTTTATGACCACATCAAAGAAAAAGGTAAATGGTACCAAGACAATTCTCACCTTGGTAATCTGAACCCCATTTTGAAGAGGATCAAGACGGAATCAGGAGATCCCTGCAATAAACCCAACTGGATGTCTATGCCAACATCAGGTGATCTTATTGCCAACACATTTCAAACCCCCATCTTTTTTTGGTCTGAATCTTTTTCTCAAACCTTCTTCCCCCATTTCTGCCCTCCAAACAACAATACTCCTATTTTAATTGCTTTCCTTGCTGGTTTGTACCACTTTGTTGCTGTTGAGCTGGAAAATCCTCAGTATTTTCCAGCCCCCTAACCCCTCAGGCAATGGCGCCAAACTGCTATGCCAGAAGCTTTGGGTTGGGAGTCAAAATACTTTAATTTTTTCCAGTTGACTGTAAGACTTAAAGGGGAGTCTCCTGAAAATAATAGATATTACTAGGTTCTTTTTGTTTTCTGCATTTTTTCTGTTGTTGCTGTTGAATTTCTTTGATTTTTGTTTTCTCTGATTATGAAAAAGATTCTTATTCTTTTTTGGGTCTTGGAAAAACAACTCCCGATTCTTAGGAAAACGACTCCCAAATCGGGTTGACGTCGACTGGACCCTTTGTAGACCAAGTGTCTACGTCCAGCGAGTCGTTTTTCCAATTCCCTCCCAAAAATGGGAGTTGGGCGGAAAATCCGCTCAGACAAAAAAAAATATTCCAAGCGACCCTTGTGGGAGTTGTTAGCCTAAATCCATGCATCAAAGCTGGAGTCAATACCCTAGAATGACAACACGTGGGAGTGCCTCCCAAACCCCAAACCCGTGTCGCAGTTTAGAACACGACTCCCATCCACCAAGAAAAAAAAACAGGTCCCTTCCTAGCAAGAACCAACCCGATTGACTCACCGCAACCAACTCCAATCGACTCCATCACCACTATCCACTCAACCTCACCAACCACATACCTCAATCCAGCCAAAACAAGATGTCCAGCCCCCACAACTGCCCATCCCCTTTCCTAGACCCGCTGTGGTGTGCTATTTAGGTTTCAAGTATCAAATATGACACAAGGATCAATTATCCCATCAGAGATGTCACAGATCTAGACATGTCACTACATATTTCTACTCTCACTGGTACTTAAACCATAGTCACTCACTCAAACCTCCGGGCTAGTCCCATTTAATCCAAAGTTATATATACATATTCTGTATAAATAGTTTAGAAGTACATAGCACAGGGACAATCACATAGTCATATTTTAATCCATAATTATATATACATAGTCTTTATATATAGTTTCATAAGTACATAGCACAGGGACAAGCACATAGTCATAGCTTAATCCATAGTCTTAGTCCATAGTCTTACATAATCAACTCTGACCAATCATCACGTACAGTTCAGCCATCAAGTTCTGACCAATCAACACGTAGGATTCAGAAATAGAAGTCCAACCAATCAGGACACACGGTTCAGCCAGAAGTCTCAAGAAGAATTACCTCATCAAGTTCTGACCAATCAGAGATCACGGTTCAGACAGGAAAACTCTAAAAGAATTCAGTCATCAAGTTCTGACCAATAAGGACGCACGGCTCAGCTCTGACCAATCATCACGTAGGATTCAGACAGCAAGTTCTGACCAATCAGAAGACATGATTCAGATCCTCACCAGCAAAAATCCCTCAAAGGATTTTCACACCAGCAAGAAATACCTCACTATTCAATATAAAAGGAGGGCCTCTCCCCCCTCAGAATCAGTTCACTCACCTCATCAGGGGATCACCTACACACACCCACCTCATTGGAGGATCACAGACAGAGGCACTCACCAGACACTCAATCAATTACACATACTCATCATACTCATCAAGCACTCATCAATAAGATTAGGTAAAAGAAAAGAAAAGAAAAAGAACTTACTCAACTAACACACACGGACCCCATCTCTTTCACTCCATCTTCAGACTCTATCATATTCACCTCTTTCACAAAACTACAAAAGATAACAAGATTTCATCAGCTTTTATCATTTGACTCAAAGTATATTTTTGATCACTTCCACTCTATCACATTTTTACTTATCTTATCTCATCCACTACATCATATCAAAGATCCACGCACACTAAAGGTGATATTGCTGAAGAAGAAAGTTAATCTAAGCCTGGTATGAGACTACTACATATCAGTTTTCCTCTATCATTAGTTAGCCACATCAAATAAATAAGTTTGTTGTGTTAGCTCTTACGTAGTATATTAGAGGGGCAGATCTTTCAAACCACCCGTAACAGTCATAATAGTTCACATATAGTTGAAATATTATCTCAGTTATTTCCCTCTCACAGGACTGCCAACCCATCCCAAAAGGAGTTCTCACACCGCGCTTCTACAACAAGCCTGAAGAACCCGTTGAAGAGTACTTAAAGAAAAAAAATGAAAAAAATCTAAACATAAAAAACATACAAAACCCCTCAAAAAAAGATGAAAAACATAAAAAAGATCAAAAAGAAGAAGAAGATCAAGCCCCAAAAAAAGAAGATACTCCCCGAAAAAATGATAGTGTAGTAGATCAAAAAAATGATAGTGTAGTAGATAGCTTAGTAGATCCAAATGAAATCAAAATTGATATTGAAGAAGAAGCTAGAACACAACGAGTCATTGAAACCTGCTTGGAATTACTTGAGAAAAAAGAAATTGAAGATGAGCAAGATCAAACTGAAAACCAAGAAGAACTAGTTCAAAATTTAGAAATTTAAGAATCAAAAGATTTAAATGAAGAAAACAGTAATCAACATGAAAACCAGCAAACCAATCTAGATATTCCTCCTCCACCCGATGGTATTTATGACACCAAAGATGATCTCACCAATGCTATCCAATCATTTGCTCAAGCACACGGCTACGCAATTGTCAGCAAGAGAGGCGTACCTGGAAAAAGTGTCACTTTCAAATGTGACAGGTCAGTCTTATTTTATCATTATATTTTCATTTCTTCCATTATAATAAAGACTTTTAACACTTTTTTTTATTCTTTCTCACTTTTAAATATATTTAGGGGAGGAAACCCAGAAAGTAACAGACGTAAAGGCAATACTTGAGTGCCCAAGGTTTCCCAATTGATCAACTGCCCATTCCGCGCCACGGGCCATTTCCAGAAGAAGAAGAACCACTGGAAATTTACAGTCACTGATCCAGCTCATAACCCCCCCTCTTCTCTGAACCCCGCAGCCCACACAGCCAATTGAAAACTCACTGATACACTCTTTGAAGAAATGAAAAGACTTGGCGACGCCGGATTGAAAACCTCCGTCATTCTTGAAGCATTGAAGAAAACCCACCCAAATGAAACAATCTTAGCTACAATCTCCACCATCTACTCCTCCAGAAAGAAAGCTACGCAGCAAGCACTCCAGGGTATCAGCCCAGTTCTCCACCTTCAAGAAACACTCAAAAACTCGGATTTCTCTACCACTCCCAAAGTTAATGACGACGGCGTCCTCACGGGTCTTTTTTTTTGTCACTTGCGCTCCGTCAAACTGCTCTCGGCGTACCACTACATCCTTTTCCTCGATTGCACGTACAAAACCAACAAATACAAAATGCCACTTCTCCACATTGCCGGCGTCACGGGGGAGAATACAACTTTTAGTCTAGCTTTTTGCTTTCTAGCTGAAGAAACTCAACCGTATTACGAATGGGCGCTGGAATGTCTCCTCAATATCCTCACCTCAAATCAAATTCCCCTTCCTGGAGTAGTCATCACCAACAGAGAACAAGCCCTCATCAATTCTCTTGAAACCACTTTTCCCAACGCGTACCACATGCTTTGCTTGGGGCATATTGAGAAAAATTTGGTCACCAATGGCGCAAAACACATCAAGAACAAGATCTCTGAACACAAAATGATTGAACATTGGAATAGGGTTGTCCGATTAATCTCTCCATCCAATTTCAAATCTGCTTTCTCCAGTTTTTCTTCTTGTTATGGCGCCCAATTTGAGAAGTACATGAATTCCACGTGGCTCCCGGTTGCTGAGAAATATGTGAATGCGTGGACCAAATCCGTCACTCATTTTGATCATCAAACCACTTCACGAATTGAATCCGGCCATGCTTTTATCAAATCCCATCTCCTGGGTTCAAATTACTCTTTCACATCCGTCATCAAAATGCTGACAAATGCTTTGGAATCTCAAGTACACAAAATCTTGGCACACTACCATGCACAGAAGATTAATTCTCTGCAAAGTATAGACAAGATTTTCAAAAACTGTCATGGAAAGATCACTCACTACGCTCTCCGCAAGGCCCAGAAGAACTTGGTTGCCATGGCATCCCTCAAAAAGGTGGCAACTTGCAATGGCTTCCACTTTGAGCGTACAGGCATACCTTGCGCACACCGCCTTAGGGAGCTCATCAACTTAGGGCATCTTTTGGAGCCAGATGATTTTCATCTCCACTGGCACATCAAGGTGAGTTTCTCTTTTTGTCTTTGTCTTTTTTCATCTTTTTTGGCGGGGGGCGCCAGGAGTCGGCGGGCAAATCCGGTCAACCATGCGCGGTTTTTTGGGAGTTGGCGGGAGTCGTGGGTCTAATTCGGGCGGCACAAAATTTCCATTTGGAAGTTGGCGGGAGTTGTGGGTCTAATTCTGGCGGCGCAAATTTTCCATTTGGAATTCGGCGGGAGTCGTGGTTCAAGAAATGCATCAGGTGATATTAAATTGGGAGTTGGCAGGAGTTGGGGGGAAAATATGTCCGCCGAGAAGATTCACTTTGTAAGTCGTCTTGCTTGACTCTTGCTTTGTTGCCAGAATGGGAGTCGTCATACCCAATGTTGATTTCCTTTTCCTTCTCTTGGGAGTCGGAAGGAATCAGCCAACTAATCCGTTTGCCAAAAGGAATCTAGATGGGAGTTGCTGGTCCCCGGGCTTTGACAAGTTCAGAACACACGTCGGCACGCCCAATTTCATTTTTTTTATGTTTGGTAGTTGCTGGGAGTCGGCATAGCTAATAATGCCTTTTTACACAACTTTTGGTAGTCGGCAGGAGTCGGCAAGCAACTCATTCATCTGCACAAATCCAAACAGAAGTCGCTACTACCTGGGGTTCAACAAGGTCAGTGCAGGAGTCGGCATGGCTAATTTGTTATTTTCATTTAATTCTTGCTAGTCGTTGGGAGTTAGGAAAACTAATTATGATAATTTCCTTTTTTTGTGGGAGTCGGCAGTAGTTGGCATGCTAATATTATGCGCGTAGAATTCAAATCAGGAGTCGTCGACAAATCAGACCCGGCCCCCCCTCCAATCAAACACAAACAATGTGAAGCCAATCTACTGACACTTATAAATTCTTCTTCATCAATCAAAGCCACTCAGCAGCGCCCTTACAAAACCTGACGCCACCACAGAAGAAAGGATCGAGAACATCCAAACCCAACTGATTCAGATGAACCCTGCGCAGAGAAACAAAAAAATCACCTCCATTGAACGCTTGCTTGAAGGATCTGTACATTTTGTTGACGTCCAACTACCCAAGAAGGCACCTCAAGGACGTGGAAGACCCAAAGGCACAACCAAAAAGCCCAAAACTGCACCCAGCGCACCAACAATTGCAACCACCAAAGCCAAATCCACGTCTAGCACAACAAACAAACCGAAATCCACGACTAGAGACCCTTTGGCATTCGAATACGTGGAGAAGAAAAGGAAGAGAGACTCCATGCTTGCTGCCAAGATCAAAAGAAAACAAGAAAGAGAGGAGAAATTCAAGAAAAAAGGAGAGGAAGAAAAGGAGAAGAAAGAAAAGGAAGAAACTCTGAAAAAAAAAGGAAACTGCCGCACCAAGCCGTACTAGACCCGTCAGAAAAGCTGCTGCAAGATCCAATCCACTTCCAGAACCTCCCAAAAAGAAGATCCGCGCGGTCCAAATCGCCAGCCACCTCCCAATAGAACCTCCAGCACCAAAAGCAAAATTTCCAGAGCCCCAAACTCCTGAAGATGAAGAAGCACCAGCGCCCAAACGATCACTCCGTGAAGCATGGGAGGACTCATCCTACGTGGATTCACTCCCAGCAATCCTTCTAGATTACGTGGACACAACTCTCAACGTTGACTCAGATGGTCATTGTGGATTTTGAGTAGCTGCGCATTGCCTTGGTCGAGGTCAAAATCAATTCCCCAGCATCCGAGAAGAACTCTATCAACACATCGTGGACAAAAGAAGATTCTACGAAGTCAACGCCTTTTTCCCAAACATTGACGCCACGTTAAGAAGAATCCATTTTCCAGATCTTACGGTGAGATGTGATATACCCAACTGGATGTGCATGCCAAGCATGGGTGATTCATTGGCCAACGCCTTTGAGTGTCCAGTTTTCTTCTTCTCCAAAAAATGTTCCCAATCCTTTTTTCCTGCCATGTGCCCCCCATCTTCATTGCTTTTTCCTGCTCACATTTTGTGGTTGTTAAGCTGAAAAACCCCCTTCTCTTTCCTGCCCCTACTTTACAGATGGACTGGGAGGTTGCAGCTGAGCGTGTGGCATTGGATTGGCCAAAAAGATATGCTCAATGTTTTGAGTTAACTGAAACTCTCAAGGCTGCAGCCTCCTCAGATAAATATAAACATTATTAGTTGTTTTTTTCTCTTTTTTATTTGTTCTTGCTGTTTTCTTTTCTCTTTATGATTTATTCTCTTCTTTCTCATTTTCATTATGATTGATAGTTGATTTTTATCCTCAGCGTTGAATATATGGTACTCAGCTTTCATGCAAATATATTCCTTCTTTTTGCGCTCACTATCACTTTCAGCTTATGTGTGGAATGTTATGAACTTTTAACTGGGTAAATGACATGGCCTTGAAAGCCAAAAATATTGGATCCAATGAAGCTGATTTTCAATTTGAGGGGCTTGGGAGGTACTCATTACAAGCATATTGAGTGTTTTGTGGTTTTACCACAAAAGCAATACATCCAATTTTGGGTGGCTCCTATTTCAGTTCACCCTGCAAATATAAAGCTCTGAATCTTTCTCCATAATGAATAACAAGTTCCTTGCTTAATTATGTGGGACTTTGGGGTACTTTCTTGCTGTTATAACAAAGCAACCGTAGATCTTTGCTTCACATAAAGTAGGAAATCATACAAAATCAGCAAATCAGCTTAATAATCACCTATGCGTGAAATTTGAATTTAAGATGCTACAGGAATCCATTTCAATGTATTTGGTAACTATTTTAGAATTTTGAGGCACTTGGTGCCACTCATCTCCACAACATAATTTTTTTTTGAATATTTTTTGAATTATCACGCCGACTCCCAAATCACATCACGGAATTGGGAAAACAACTCCCAAATCTTTGCCGCAGCATTTTTACATCTGCCGCGGGTCTTCTGCTGGTCAAAAATCAGTAGTCGTGATGTCTGCTTGGTCTGGGAGTTGTTTTCCTAAGAATCAGGAGTCGTTTTTCCAAGACCCTTCTTTTTTTACGCTTTGATTATCATTTTCCTTATCCTTCTAACAACATTTTCCTTCCAGAAATCTAGTGTATTTCATGGGAAGTTGAAAATGAAAAATAACACTGTTACATAAAAGGAAGGAGGGGCGACTCCCTAATAAAACCCCTGGATTGGGGAAACGACTCCCAAAAAACAAACGACTCCCAAAAAAGAATATATCCTTTGGGGAAATGACTCCCCAAATTTAATATTTTTCACTTTTTTTCGAGTTTGGAATTTGGAGGTCCGACTCCCACATACTTCCAATTATTAGCTAAACGAATCTTTCCCGCGACGTTGGGAACGTTGCGGGAGTTGTTTAGCTAATTCGTGGGAGTCGTATAACCAAGGCCCTAAATCAAATCTTCAAGAAAACTTGGTTTCAAAGCAATGGATGAAACGAACCGCAAAAACCCCAATTGGGACCCATAAAACCTAGGCAATGGCCCGCAGAGATAACAAAAATGGGTATGCAATAAGTTTCAATAGAAACTGAGCAACATCAGCTTGGATGCTCACCTTTCTGGTATTGCCGGTTATCATCTGCGGGTGCTTCTTTGAACTTTGACCAAAGGAAGCAATGCCAAGTAAGGACAAGGGATGAAATTAAAAGTCAGCCAGCACAAGGAAGGAGTTGAGATCTTCAGCTTTTCAACTCAATCAACCTCCCATCACCCTATTGGCTATCACGCAACTGCCGGGGACTGATATTCAAGTAATTTGCCCTCCACAAGGGGAGTGGCAACTTAAATTTTGTGTGTGCCTGAGTCATCAAAGCTGCCTTCACAGTGCACACACCATTGGGTATGTACCAAATCTGGAGGGATCTGCGTTCTCCGGCTACATGAGAAATGATACAACAAGTTTTTTTCTTCATTTCCCAATTTAGATTTGCGCGGGCCGTTTCAGTTGCGTGTTTCAAAGTACAAAAGGAAACTTGGACCAAAAGAAAGAGGGGGCAAATTAGGAATGGAATTGGTACTACTCTGAGTACTGACGTTCGCATCCACTGTAGAATGATATATTGGAGGTGATTAATCACCCTGATGATCTTAATTAGGGTCTTGGTTAAACGACTGCGGGACTTTGGAGAATCAATTCCCAAATAGTCCCGGACGTTGTGAGTACTGGCTGTTGACCAAGTGTGGACCGCTTGGGAGTTGATTTCCCAATTCCGCTTGGGAATTGGGAGTCGGTGGGCAAAAACCAAAAAAAAAAAAAAAAACTCAATGGCTTTGAGCTGCAACCCCCAAGGGAGTCATTGCACCAAAACCAAGCCTGAACATGGGAGTCAATCCCCAGAGAACTCCAACCGTGTGTCGGAGCCTCAGCCAAGAGATTGACTCCCACATTATTAGTTATTTGTTGTTCTTATTTTGTTCTTTTTAATTTTCTTCCTTATCATATCTGGTTGAGGTTCTCTCAGGGTTGATTATATTTCACTCCTCAGCTGTAATCTAAATTGATCAGTTGTTGCATGTGGATATATTTTTACAATGAGGTTTCTAGTTTTTTCAATGAGGTTTTGAATGGTTCAATTATGTGTGCTATTGACTTTGCCTTGAAGGGATCCAATGAGGCTAATTTGAAATTTTGGGGGCTCTGGAAGAAGTCATTCCAAGTATAAACAGTGATCTGTGAAATTGCCACAGGAGTAAGGTGTCCAACTTGGAAGCCTATGTTTTGGGTGCATTTGCCAACTAGAAATGTCTAACTTTTTCCAAAAAAATGTATAAAAGATTCCTTCTGTGATTATGTGTTAAGTCTTTTTATTCAATTGATCCCATAAGACAATCAGCACAGCTTTTTGGGAATGATGAAAGTAGTAATTGAATAATTACACTCAATAATCACCTGCATACTGCTTTGTTTAATTGTGGAGGTATTTTGGAGCTAATATGCTCCAGAAATACATCTTATTTAACAAACTGATTATATTTAAAGCTTGGTGCCCTTGACACCAGGGGAGAGGAGGGGGCACTCCCCAGGGAGTGCCATAGCTTCAGTTGACCCTGGTTTTGGTCTGAACTCTGTCAGAAGTCAATCACAAATTGTTGATGAACTATTACTTTCAATGAGGTGAAATGGAGGTGAAATAATGATGAGTGATGTGCTAAACATTGTGAAATTATCAACAAATTTTGTTGAATTTATTTTGAATTCTAGCTCAACTTAATCATGACTATGGACTACAATTGCTCAATAAATGCATGTTACACAGGCATACTGGTCAACAGGCTGGGCCTTTCAGGGATGATTACTAGTTTGTTTTGGTTATGGGGTGTGAAGCCAATTTTGACAATGTCCCCCTATCCCGCTTGAGCGGGATAAGGGGACATTATCAACATTCTGTCTCACAAAAAACAGAAATGGAACATGAAGCTGAGAATATATAAATAAATGAAAAGCCCCTCTTACCACAAAGTGTGTGGCAATGCAACATGATGTCCAGCTGAACCCTAACACTCCCCGGATTGACTTCAATCAGTTTTTGGACTGAGAGGGCTACCGTTTTGTTGCAAGTTGTGGTACAATTGCAGCAAATTTTTGCTAATGTCAGGGCAAATTCTTAGATTTATTTGAATGCAGAAGGTAAATAATTCAATAGTATAATACAATTATTAACCAATTTTTTCAAAGACAATCTTAGCCATGATGATCTGTTAGAACATTATCATCCTTCCTGAAGAAATGTTTTGTACACGACTGAAATTTCAATCATTAAACAGTCTGGATTTTCACCAGAATAATTTTATCAATTGAAGAACAATTCAACTTGAATTACAAATTTGTTTTGAGTATCTTTTTTATACATATTAAACTAAATTCCAGTCAAACTCCAGATGAGTTCAACATGGGTTAACCAATACTTCTCGAATTTAAAAGAAAGATGTAGGGGAGGTGTCCACCAGCAGAGTTACAGAAAAAAGTTAATCTATGGCACTCCCTGGGGAGTGCCCCTTCCTCTCCCCTGATGTGAGCCCACTCATTACAGAGCTGTTATTATTTTCAATTATTTTTGGAAATTATCCCAACAACTCCCAAAATGTTTGGCAAAATTGGAGAATCAACTCCCAAAATTGTGCCGCAGCGTTTTTACGTCCACTGGCGGCTGCTGGCTGGTTGACTGCCGGTAATCACGACGTCCCAGAAGTTTGGGAGTTGTTTCTCCAAAGTCCGGCAGTCGTTTAACCAAGACCCCTTAATCATTGCCTAGGCAGCTTGCCTCATGATAGGCTGCAGCTCTCTGCTTCAGAGGAGACCATTATGTAGTCTCCTGCAGCCCTCCATATAGAGCCCTCTGAGACATTGGCACTATCATCATCACTATCAGTTTCCACAACCATCATATGGACTAGTAGTCCCTGTTTCTCATCAAATGTATCCAAGAATGTGATTAAAGCAGGAGGCACAGTATGTGAAGTGCCAGGTATATATACTTTGAGCTATTCAATCCAAATGATGGAATTGGAAAGCAAAAAGGAGAGATGAAAAACTTATGCACCCAATATTGATTGGCCCACAACTTTAGTGTGCTCTTCTGACAGGGTCTTCATTTTCACATTAAAGTCACTGTGGATGAAATACCATTACAAAAACCAGATTTTAGATCCCATCAGAGCAACCGCAAGATTCCCAAAGTGCAAGGGGATGTCTTTTCAAAGCTATCAAATTGACCATCATGATACATACCTGAGATTCATGTCAACCTTAGCAACAAAACTGTTGCCCAAAAGGCTTCATTAGGGTTATTCTCTGAATCTCAATCTCCTAGGTTCATAAGACTGTATTTCATTAGAGCTGCAATAAGGTCAACTCTGGTGATCAAAGTATCTTACCACCAATTTTCACTGAGTTCAATTCAATCAAAAACTCTGACACACTCAGGATCATGTGTTGAATTTTCTTCCTGGTTTTTTGGACTCTTTTTTTTTTTATCATGATCAGAGAGCCTCAAACATTGAAGAAAAGGATCAGGATTTAGAAAAAAATATACATCATTGGAGAGAAAGATATATTTATGAAGTAAAGATGTCAGAAATGTGTGGAGGACACAAAACATGGTTTTTATCAGTGAACAATTCCTCCCTACTCACACCCGGATTGGAATTTAAATGATATAAGTTACATCTTGCAAGGGGCTCCTCCATGATGGGAGTCAGTCATGGGTTTTTAATGAGATTCCTTTGTTGTCTTGCCTTTGATCCATTGCCAAGTTTCAGTGGTTGTTCTTCTCTAGTACTGGTGGCCGGTTGGGCTACCAAACACCGATCGGGGGGTACCTGCTCCGCCCCCGTGGCGATGCTCCCCGAACCCCGCAGTACAGGATATCAGACACGGTCAAACAAAAGCGAAACTTTCTCGAAAACGACGCACAACCATTCAAACACCAACACACTAACTCAGCAACGTAAATATATAAATCAATCATCCCCAGCTTCTTCTTCTCTTCCAAACGACCTCCACGAAAGCACGGGCTCATCCGGAACGTACCCGAAAACTGAGCTATTATCCGCCAGCTAATCCATCGCAAGGCACAACAGACACAGACACACACAAACACACACAAACAGGCCATAAGTATTCCTACTCGTCAATTCTTTCTGTCACCTTGGGACCAGCACCACTTTCCACGAGAAGAGCAAGATGTCGAACGTCAAAGTAGTCTGTCGTTTCCGACCCCCCAATGCACTCGAGCTGAAAGAGGCGGGAAACGAGCCGATCGTGATCATCAATGACGAGGGGAACAGCGTCAAACTCAAGTCTCAGGAGGGCATGAAAGGACCCGATGCCGCCGGGTTCACCTTCGACCGCGTCTTCCCTATGGACACGAAACAGGTCGAGGTGTTCGAATACGGCGTCAAAGGAATCGTCGAAGGTTTGTCAGCTCTTGCTACTCCAATCACCTCTTATTTCAACATGATACATATCTCATTCGAGAGAAATTGACCACTTCAAATATGATATTTAGATGTTCTGAGCGGTTACAATGGTACTGTATTTGCTTATGGACAAACGGGATCCGGAAAGACATTTACAATGATGGTCAGCTCGTCACGTTTTACCTTGTTGTTAAAAAAATGATGAGCTGAAACCATCTATGTGCGTATCTCCAAACTCATAGGGTGCCGATATTGATAGTGGCGAATTGAAGGGGGTGATTCCACGAATAACGGAACACATCTTTGACTCCATCATGTCCAGTCCACACAACATTGAATACCTGGTCAAAGTCAGTTACATGGAGATTTACATGGAAAAGATTCGAGACCTATTAGCCCGTTAGTCCGATCTATCCTTCCGCCCCTTCAAATTTTAGCAACAACCATGGGTCTCCAGCTAATCATTTTTGATTGCGCCTTTCTCACTAGCTCATAACGATAACTTACCCATTCATGAGGATAAAAGTAGAGGCGTTTATGTCAAAAACTTGTCGGACTTTTATGTGGGTAGTGCGCCAGAAGTATACGAAATCATGAGAACGGGTGGCGAGGCCCGAAAGGTATCATCAACCAGTAAGAAAAAGACTCTTTTATGTTCCTTTCGCTCGCATTGCTTCCTTCATACACATAAACTAATCATTCTCCTTTTCCATAAAAATAAAAACTTTTTTGAGTCATGAACGCCGAATCATCTCGATCACATTCCATCTTTGTTATCACTATCCAACAGAAAAATCTAGAAACGGGCACTCAGAAAAGCGGTAACCTGTTCTTGGTTGATCTGGCTGGTTCGGAGAAAGTTGGAAAGACAGGTGCTAGCGGTCAGACGTTGGAAGAAGCCAAGAAAATTAACAAGAGTCTTTCGGCACTTGGGATGGTCATTAACGCACTGACCGATGGTAAAGTATGACATCTCACCCATCATCCCGAACTGTCAATATTATTCCCAAAAATATGCCCCGCTGATTTTCTTATTGTTGAAAATCCATCTAGTCGGCTCACATTCCTTATCGAGATTCGAAGCTAACTCGTATTCTACAAGAGTCCCTTGGAGGGAATTCACGCACAACATTGGTCATCAATTGTTCCCCATCGGCATATAACGAAGCCGAAACACTGTCCACCCTACGTTTCGGTATGCGGGCCAAATCGATCAAGAACAAGGCGAGAGTGAACGCCGAGCTATCATCAGCTGAACTGAAAGCATTGTTGAAGAAAGCGCAGAACGACACAAGCCGACAATTATCTTACATCACCCTACTGGAAGGGGAACTGACGATATGGAGGAGTGGTGGACACGTTGATGAACAAGACTGGGCGACGATGGAGAAGGCACTGGGAGTGAAACTGAACGTGAATGAGGCTGGCGGTGTCAGTGTGGGTTCGAGCTTACAAGCCAACAAGCCAGGAACGAGCGGCCGGGAGACCCCGAGTACGCCGACGAGTACGATCGGCCGCCCGGGTGCTCTTGCGAGTAACCCAGCCTTGGAAGCTTTGCGTGAACTCAACTCGCGGCCAGAGACGCCGACCATTGTATTGGACCGTGATGAACGAGAAGAATTCTTGCGCAGAGAGAACGAGCTGAGTGATCAATTAGCCGAAAAGGAAGAAGCACTAGCAAAACAGGAACGTCGGATGCAAGAGATCCAAGAAGAGCTGAGCTTTTTCAAGGAACAGGAGTCCAGCATGTCTGCCGTAAGTCTTGTTATACTCCAAGCATGTTGATCATCTGTCACAGAAATACCTGGGAGGCGCTCACATACCAGTATCAATTATTCTTTGGGGATTTGATCACCGCAGGAAAACAAAGTCATGGCCGCCGACTTGAATGAGCTACGATTACAGGTTGAGAAACTGACGTACGAGAATAAGGAAGCGGCGATTCTGGGTGATGCGACGCGAGAGCAAAACAATGATCTGAGTAACGAACTGGAAGAGCTTAAGAAGACCATTGTGGAGTTGAAAGCAGCGCAGAAATCGATGAATGACGAGGGTAAACAACGCAAGAAAGCGGAGAAGATGGCCCAGTTGATGGCCGGGTTCGAGTCTGTAAGTCATTTTTTGTTAACTGATTTAGAAGAATGATTTTATGGGGTTGTTGATAATGCGGGCGTATTATTATTATTATTATTATGTAGACTGCGCTATCGGAAAAGGAAGACGAGATCCGAGCGACCCTACAAAAGCTAGACGAAGCTGCGGATGTTGACCGAGCGTTGTCTACGGAAGACTTGCTGATGCTGAAGCGGCAACTTCAGGATTCGCAGATTCTAGCGAATGAGTCGAACGAGCGGGCGAAGAAGTCGCAGGAAGAGATTGAGCTGCTGAGTCGACGAAAGGAAGAGCTCGAGAATCGACTCTCCTTACTGGAACAAGACTACGAAGACTTGTTGGAGCGTGCGTCGGCGGCCGTCGGCGCGGGAGGCATCAACACGGGCGAAGATGTCAACGAGCTGGAGAGCATCAAGGCCAAGTTGGACGCGCAAACTAGCCTTAAACGTGAGGCTACATTGGCCGAAATCACCGACTTGAAACAGCAGCTCGATATCAAGGCGCACGAGAATCGCAGCCTTCTGGTCACCATTGATAATATGAAGAGTGCCAATGAGGAGTTGAAGGTTTTCCCCCCTACATCAATATCTGTGTATTTATGTTATACATTTTTATCAGAAAGAACTGATTTTCTCTTGTTGTTGTTGTTGTTTTGTCATAGCGCGCATTCGCAGTCACTGCCGCTGGGATCGAAGGCGGTAAAGATCTGGCAGAAAGTGCGAAGGAGATGGAGAGGATCCGCAAGACGATGGCGAGTCAGTTATCTGAGTTTGATGGGATGAAGAAGAGTTTAATGCGAGATCTGCAGAATCGATGTGAAAAAGTAAGTCATTTTCAACTAAGTGAATTTCAAGGAGGGAGTCAAAAAAGTGAACGAGTGTGGGGACGGATATGTAGGTGATTGAATTAGAAATTTCACTGGACGAGACACGGGAGCAGTATAATAATGTGTTACGGAATTCGAACTCGAAAGCGCAGCAGCGGAAGATGGAGTTCCTTACTCGAAACCTGGACCAACTGACGAATGTACAGAAGCAGTTAGTAGAGCAGAACAGTATTCTGAAGAAGGATGTAGCGCTAGCGGAGCGCAAGTTAGTAGCGCGGAACGAGCGGATCACTTCATTAGAGAATATGCTGATGGAGGCGCAGGAGAAGTTGAACACGCAGAACTCTAAGTTTGAGCTCCAGCTGAACGCCGTCCGAGAGCGCCTTAACCAGGCCCGGGCTAACCAGGATAAACTCGCTCCCGGTGGTACCCAAGGTAATCCCGCTATCTCCGGCGGCCTCGTCTTTGGTAGAATCGCTAAGCCCCTCAGAGGGAGCGGCGGCCTGGCTCCTAACCCCCCGGATCCTTCTTCCAGTTAAGCTCCTTCTTCTACCCCCTTTCTTGCTGCATATCACCACCAGTCCGCAGTTCTATTCGTCCTGATATCTTTTCTAATGAATCCGGGTTGCGTAGATCCTGAGGCGGCTAAACGCACCTCGTGGTTCGCTCGAAAGTAGTTCTCTTTGGTTGACCATGGGGTTGAGCCCCTTTTTCTTACTCTCCCCTTGATATACTGCATATATATACATATATGAACACCTTTCACACACTCCTCTTCTCCCACTCGTTCCCCCCCCCCCCCCCTTTTTTTTTTAAGTTGCTGTCTTTCCTTTCCTCTCCTTCCATTCTTTTTTCCTTCCTGAATTTTTTAGAGTATATATTATTTGTAATTTTATTCATGATCTCGTTTAGATATTATAATATATACAAGTCCAGGTTATCTTTCAGTTTATATATTTATTATATTATATACATGTGTGCGTGTGTGGTTGTTTGTTAGTGGTATTAGACATATGAGGAAGACATGGTGTTCTGTGTTGTTTCCCCCCAGCCAGCTTGTTTTGCATTGAAATCGGTTGCATACATATGTTATGTTATGTTAGCAGTTGCTTTATGTACACATAGGTATGTCAGCAGCCTGTCACAGGCCCTATAGTGTGACATGTATCATGATGACTGATGGCTTGGGTTGGAAGTTGAGTTGTTGTTGTTTGTTGTTTTGATACTTTTTTCCGAGAAGCGAACGAAATGTTTTTCGTGTTTCGGTCATCGAATCCAGAAGTGAGTGAATAAAGAAAGAAAGAAAGAAAGAAAGAAAGAACTGGAGGAGTGAGCTGAGACTGACTAACTGACTGACTGATGTAGACTATCGAACTATTTCGATCAACCTACTACAAACCAAAACTGGGACTCTGGCTACTACTCTTCATCCTATTCCCAACCATCGACAGAACGAACAACAACAACAACAACACCACTAGGAACACACAACTCACAAACCAACTAGCAGCAACTAACACCCTCACCACCACCACAACAACAACAACAACAGGAACAACAGGAACAGCCATAACGAACACAGAGCCACAACAACAACAACAACAACACCATCAACATCACCATCAGGACTCAAGAAGTAGGTGTCCGGACGAATACAGAGACCACAGGAATAACATCATCTGTCCCCACTCACCCAAAAGACTCAAAAGCATCAAGCAGCGCATCTACCAGGTCGTCATCGAAATCAAACTCTCCATCTACAAATGTCTACTGCTACTGTTCGACTCCAGTCTCTTCCAGCAACAACAGCTGGATCATCACCGTCATCAATATCAGTATCAGTATCAGCAACAGCGTTATATTCAGCAACAACAACAACAACAGCAGCAGCAACATTTTCAAAAGCAGCAGCAGCAAGTTGAAACTCATCAGGAATTACAACAACAACCAATCTCACTCTCCACCCTCCCTCAACTGGTGTTATGCGCGCCACTAGCGTACCCATTCCTGCACTTGATCATGATCCTACACGTGCTGCTGATAGTACAAGCGCTGTCGCTACTGATGGAGGATGCACTGATCAAGGATGCGTGTTTCAGCGGGGCGACGACGAACAGTTTTCGGCGGTCGAGTTCGTGGCCGAAGCTGTGGTCGCGGTTCCGGTTCCGGCTACGGAAGCAGTGGAGCCAACCAGCTTTCCTGGAGCCGTTTACGCTCTGGGTAGTGTGTGTCGCCCTGGTCGCCCTCGTCACGAGGGAGACCATCGGCGCGCCCGGTAGCTGGGCCGCCGGCCAGGCCACCTGGCATGACCTGCCCTTCCGGGCCCGGTGCGGATGGGCCACGGGCGCCGGCGGCGACGCCCATAGCAGCAGCAGCAGTAGTAGTAGTAGTAGTAGTAAGGAATACGTGTCGATCATCTCGGCGGCGCCCATCCTCCGGCTCCTCGGCTGGCTGCTCCACCGCCCGCCCTTCCTGAAGCCCGCACGCACCCTGATCCTGCTGGAGTGTCTGCTGGCCTTCGTGAGTCTCCTGCAGCCCGCACAGCACTTCCTGCCCTCCAGGATCCTCCCCAAGCTCCTACGAGTCCCGGATTTCCTGCTCAGACTGCGCCACAAGAAGCTGCAAGAAAAACTGCACTACGGTCATCAGGCCCGACATCACCTCCACCTCCCAAACCACTATCATCATCTGAATCTGAATCTGAGTCACCCACATCTCCCCTTTCGCTACCAGCCTAACTCCACCAACATCCCGCCCCACGATCACTCCATGCTCGCTGCCGCCGTCGCATCCTCGTACCAAGACCACCACCAACATCCACGTCTCCATGCCCCCGTCGTAGAAGTGGAAACTAAATGGCTGCTCGGGGTGTTTGTGGAAGCGTGCATCGGCATCAGTTCTATTATTGGGTACCTGATTGTGATGGTAACCACCGTTCCGTTTCCCACTCAGTTGACTCTATTCATATATTGAAGCTAAACATTTTTTTTGTATGTATGTATGGGGTGTGTTCAGGTACATTTGCCGTACGCATCGCACTACTCGATCCCGTTCTTCCTGTGTATGTACTCGATCAAGTCGTTCGCACGGCAGATAGGGAAGCTGGTCCGGACGAGTCTGAACACGCTGGACTGTCTGCAGCTGGTGCTGTACGAGTTTTCTGGCCGCCGCGCGCTGCGCCGTCGCCCCGCCCGTGCTCGTCGCGCCGCCGCCGCCGCGGCCGCCGGTGGTGGTGGTGGTGGTGGTGGTGGTGGTACCAGTGGCGGGTCTTCGACTTGGGCTTTGACGTCTGGGTCCACAAGTCGTAGGAAGGCGCCCGCGGAGATGGACGAGCTGGAGGAGGAGCTGGAGCTGGAGGAGGAGCAGGACTGGACGTGCAGCATCTGCTTCGAAGATACTCTCGACTCGGACACCCTCGACTCGCGCTCCGAGTCCCCCGTATCCTCCTCCTCCACTCCAGTCTCCGAATCCGCTCCTCCTCCTCCTCCTTCTTCTTCTTCTTCTGAGTCGCAGGAGTCCGAGGAGTCCGAGGAGTCGTCGTCCGGTTCGTCGAAGGAGAAGGCAGAGAAGACGGCTCCTACTCCGCCCGTCCCTCCGCCCGGAAGCTCAACCCAGCCCCTCCACCCACCTCCACATACTCCCTATTACCATGCTCATCAGCACCAGCAACATCATCAGAAACGCCATCTGCAATCCATCAGCCACGTGAACCGCTGCGTCCTCGACTGCGGCCACGCATACCACACCGCCTGTCTCGTCAAGTGGCTCCATTACCAGGCCTTCTGTCCCGTCTGCCATCGCCCGATCCTTTAGTCCCTCTCTCTTCTCTTCTCTCTTATATCACTGTCGTTCTTTCCTTTTCCTTGTTTTTTTTTTTTTTTTTTTTTTGTATTGTATCTAATTTGTTTGTATATATATATATATATGTTATCATGCTTCCATTGTTTTTTTTTTTTTGTATCTGAAATATAAGAAACACGGCGGGAGCTGCAGGTACATATATATGTAGTTCTGTCTCACTGGTGGTGGTGGTGGTGGTGGTGGTGGTGGTGGTGGTGATGTGTGTATGTGCTGAGGCTCAGTGAAGCTACATATATACATACCATGATTCATGGTTGTGATGTGATGTGAAATGATTTAGAGGGTCAGGCTAAATGCACTCCAACTTATTACTTCATGAACTCCAGTTGGGTGTGGAAAAGTGTGCACTCCAATTTTTTTTTTTTGGAGTCGGAAGCTGTCCACTCTCATATATTTGGAGTGGACAACACCTTTAATCCACTCCACACTTTTGAACTTCCTTGGAGTAAACATTCATGCAGTAATCAATGTTCACTCCAAAATTTTGGAGTGCACCTTATCAAGTCCACTGCAAAAGTTTTGAAGTGCACTTCACAAGTCCACTCCAACAAATTTTTAGTCCACTCACAGTCTAGTACTCCCAAAAAAAAAATTGGAACACACAACACATATTCCACTGCAAAAAATGTCAAAATTTTGGAGTGCAAAACTGTCTACTCCAATTTTCCTTTTGGGAGTGGACGGCTGTTCACTCCATTTTTTTTTTGGAGTGGAAGGCTGTTCACACCTCCCTTTTTCTTGGAGTGGATACTTGCCCAGTGCAACATGTTGGCGTGCATGTAGTAAACTGTTGGAGTGCATTTAGCCGGACCCTTTTGTGGCCCATTGCAATGTGCGGCAGATGCCGGTGACCATGAGGTCCACTACGGCGCAAGACTACGTTATATTGATGTCAATAATAGGTCATGAGTTCACAGTGGACACTGTGACCATCTTGAGCCCCAATTTTATGACACTTGTCATCCAATTTTTCACTCAAAAATTCACTCCATCTCAATCTTCCCAAACCCTCCAGATACATTACAGAGGTGTGAACATTTTGCAAAAGTTTGTGCATTAAGGGTGTTACAAATGGGTTTTAAACATGGTTACCTCACATCCCAACGTGAACCATGCTAATGTATGTATGTATGTACAAACCATCATGCCGCAGTTAGAGTCCAAAGGAGTCCATGAGCCAGCTTGAAGTAGGTAAAAATCAGCTTGCTTATAAGTGAACTGAGCCAAGCATTTCCAATTTTCAATTTTAGTGCATATATCCCATCCCATCTTTTAACACCTAGTGCAGTGCTGGGTTTGGATGTGGTATACATATTTATGTACTGGTTTGAGGTGTACAATTTAGTCATGATTTTACATTGCATGAAATCAATTTGTAAGAAAGAAACAATTAACCAGGATTGGAAGCCAAAAAAGGCTATCGTGAACCCCTGATATATATATTCAATATATGTAAATAAATGTATTAACAATGAGCTAGGCAAAAAAGTAACATGAAAAACTTGGATGTGATAAGATCATCAAATTCCATTCTAACTCCTCTTTGAGTGTTGAATACCATTGCAAATACATGGTGAAAATATGAACTTGGCTATACATTAAACTTTTCCAAATGCCAAAGTGGCTTTTTTAAGGAGGGCCACATTTGGCCAGTTGCGCTGGAGTAAGATCTTTCTGCAGACACAGAGACGTAGAGAGCTCTCAGTATTATATATATATTCCTTAATGGTGTATGGACAGGTGAAAGGAGAGGAAGGAAATATACTTTCTTTGCAAGCAATCACTTGCTAGACTGGTCCTTTCCATTGCAGACAAAGCTTGATATGGGTCAATGTTGTTTCCCTGTGGGGCATCTTTTCCTATATGATTGAAATATCTCAAACATCTCTATTAGTTTCCAGCTTCCACTTGCATCCCTTTGATGTGCTTCTTTTTTTTTACTACTTACGTTGTGTTTTCTGGTTGTTTTTTATCACTACACAGCTACCAAATGGTCTCTCATTAGGACACACAAAGCTTTGAACCTCCAATGCCATGGCTCATCCCAGAATTAACGTCCATACCATAATCAAATTCATCCTTTAAGATACGGAAAAGATTTCATTAGCAGGGTGGTTCACAACACGCTTTTGTGCCAAAAAAAAAAAAATAGTCTGCAATGCAAGTTGAAAAGCTTAGTGTTTGTGTATTATCTGAAGCTTTTTTGAGTCGAGTTGAGCAAGCAAGACACCCGTGGGTGCTGCTTGTAGCCGTCAAATTGGTAGTGTGAATTTGAGCAAGAAGCTCAGCTTAACTTTTGAGTGGTTTAGGGATGAGTTGAAGGCAAGTGAAATGTTTTGTGGAGGGGGGGGAAGGGAATGCACGTGGCCTATTTATGCCGCATGCCATGACTATTTAGTACTTGAAGTTGAACTCCTCCATCTGTTGCAATTTTGAACCACATAGTCATTCATACAGCATTATACTAGAATTTAAGGGTGGCTGCGCCGCCCGCCATCTTACAATTGTAGCCTCAATTGACCAAGGGCCATTAAAAACACGTTTGAGACTATCAATTACGATTCAATGAGATTTAAGAACCAGACGTGTCTCCAACTACTCAGGCAAGGCACCTAGAACCTTACAAGACCATGAGAATTGATGAACAATCTTACAAAAGACCATATTAGCCTATTTTCTATCCTTCTTAGCCAGACAAAAAAATTATTGCCGGACGCTTCTGAAGAAGTCTTCATGTATGATTCTTGTTATTTCCCAATCTACTTTTGCCAAGTCAATATATGTCAGCCCACTCAAATCACCAAAACAGAATTGCACAGGCTTACCAACTCAATCCACCTGCCTTAATCTGATGCCGTCTAGCGCGCTGTAAATTTGAATATATACCTCCTAATAATGTCAACTCATCAACTATACGGCTCCATTTGGCCAGCCTATTGAAAAGAACACTTACCCGGGCACTCAATCCACCATTGCTGTTCAAAGTAAAGCCTAATTTGATCAGGAGGGGCAGATAGGGAGTGGTGGTTTCACTTGGTCACTTCAAGAGAAACTTCATATCCAGAGCGTCTGCTGATCCAGGAGGGTAGGTTGGAGGGAGCATCATTTGCCGGTAGAGGCATTTGGTGAGGACAATCACAACATCTATGAATACGTCTTGTTTTGGAGAGACTTAGGAAAGGAACATATCCGTGCGGTAGGATTAAACAACCGCAGGGGGAATTCATAGCTTGAGGGGCTGGATGACAGAGTTGGAAACTCATCTGACAATAGTGACACTAGCGGGACCCACCATTCTAGCGCAATTGACATGACAAAGCCCTCTGGACAAACAATTCCAAATGGGATTGGCGGTACGTCAGGATCAAAGTGGGCCGGGGCGGCCCAGCGGGTACCCGTGACCCGCCGGGTCTTGGGGCAGGTTTGGGCTGCTGGAGTCATAAACAGACCCGGCCCAAAAATACCCAGCGGGTTGGCGGGGCAGGTCTGGATGGTGAGGCCAGTGCGCGGGCCGGCCCATCTATGGCCTGCCAACCCAACACATGCTCAGATGACAGATGGCAGCCTATTTCAAATTACGCCATACACAATGGCTGGAGGAAAACCACTATGAACTGGATGGGTTGTTTGAGGAATTCATTGAATATGCATTCCTTGTTGTTTCTTGACTGTTTTTCACTCATTTCTCTCTTTCTAAATGACAATCAATACAATCAAAAAAAATTGAGTTCCTCTTCTGATAGTAGGTAGGACATAAATAAAATCATTTCAACTCCATATAGATATGAAATATGAATACATGATTGTGATAGTGTTTACAAAAACAGAAAACAGACCTTATGTATAAGAAAAAAAATAGTCCCCTGGGATCTTTGTTGACCCGGAACCGGCGCATGGCCCAACCCAAAATCAAACTCTTAGTAATTGGGGCCGGTCTGGGCCACTTTTTTGACGACTGTGCCCCAACCCTCACCAAAAAGTTGGTGGTGCGGGTTTGGGCACGGTTTTTTGGCCCAAACCTGGCTTGTTTGGATCCTGAGTGGTACGCAAAAGTATGAGTCTTCCATGGGTTAGATGGTAGATTATGTATTGGTTAGATGGTAGATTATGTATTGGTTAGATGGTAGATTATGTATTGGTTGTCTTGATATGGGCAAGCCAAGGGAAGAGATAGAAAGGTCAAATGAATGAACTGGAAAAGGGAACCCATAGTGTCAGCTTGCTACTCTTCAGAGACAATCTAACAAAGAGTACATGAAAAGAAAAAATCATAATAAAAACATTGAAAATTAGAAAATAAATTGTATTACCAAAGTTAGAGACATTATTACATGTGTAGGAATTTCTCTCACTTTGTAATGAATTATGGCTTTGTTATGTATAAATACAAAATAAGAATAAACATTGAAATACCCTGTCAAAATCATGTTTTACACAAAATATTACCATAACTCTTAAACCTTAAAGAAAACTTAGAATATTATGGCAGATTCTTAATCTACATGCAAAATAACCTAGGGTATCCCACTCATGGTACCCCCTAATTCTCACTCCTTCACCCCTTTTACCCATTTCCCCCACATGTAGGATTGCACGGCATCCATGCGTAACATGTTGGTTGACTATTATGATACCAACTGGGAAATGACCAAAAATGGACGTCATTTCGAAGTGTTGTGTGAAATGGCTGAGTTAGGCCCAAATGGGGTTTAATGTTCCAACCCCGCGCACTGGTTACACAAATTGGCCCAATTCACTAAAAAAACCCCGCATGAACTACACAAATACATGTTACTAAGGCAGCATGTATGTAACTAGGTTTCAGGAACCTTGCATCATATATATAAACAAGGTTTCCGCCTTTAAAACCTTAATTACACATGTTTAACACCTGTAGCGTGGCCCAGTCTCAATATTTGTGGCCCTTTTCAGGCGTAACCACTCCTTCAATGCTACTGTTGACTAAACCAAGCCAGTAGTATTGAACCAGGTTGGTCTACATGGTTATTTGGCGTCAACAAATTCATCATAACCTTGTGTATTCACCCATAAGCAGCTGTGGCTTGCCCTTTTGGTCCAAACTAGCGTAACAATGGCCTGGTTTGGTTTGAAATGGGCCACACCTGCAATTGAGGCAAATTACCACGCACACAGTGGCCCAAAAATTGATATTTAAAGAGCTTTGTTTGCCCACTTTTGAGAATCCCCATCATCTTTTATCATACCAGCATATACCAACGCAATCAACCAGCCTTTACACTAGTTATTAGCCTTGTTATACCTGTTATATTGGATCATCACCTCAACCAACAATTACCACAACAAATTCCCAGCTTTCCAATCAGTTCTTGCCTGCTTTTGACGCCTCAAGATCCCTGCTAAGCTTGAAGAAGACCCCTCTGCGTGGATTTTAGCATTAGTGAGTAAAATTCCCCGTAGCACTTCTTTCTTTGTCATTTCTGGGCGTACTCCTTGTCAAAGGACCAGATAATTAGAGTACCCCTGTTATTTCAGGATCTAATTCATAGAGGGCACCGTAAACACCCCTGTAACTCAGGCCCCTCTTTGATAAAAAGCTTTTGCTTTTTGTTATATTTCTTTCTCCTTTTTCTACTTTACCCCATTTCACCGTGAGATCCACGCGTGAAACCACCTTTTTATATCTTTGCACCACGTGTAGCTATAAGAACTTTGTTCTTGGCATCACGTAGGCTGACACATAGGACAACAAATAGCGTATGCATATCCGGAACGTGAAAGTGGAGGGCTACTTGGAAAGGAATCAAGTGCGGGCTTGGCCAGACTCCAGAATTGTCAAGTGCGTGGATTCAATAGGCAAGAGGAGGATATGGACAAATAAGGCACTCATGCAATGGGGGGGGGGGGGGGGGAAACAAAAGAACAATTATGAATATGGTGACTGAAGTTGTGGCAGATGGAAAGGTTTTATTGTTCTGGATGGCAAGCCCAAATTGTTCCACAGGAGACGGTATGATTGTCCCTTGGGTCTGTGATAGGACATGGTCACCCCCGGGTGAGCCACCACTACAAAAATGAAGTTCAACAGTTACTGTTCCAGATAAGGACGCATGTATCCTTTGGAAGACCCAGGACACCAAGACAGTGTAATTTTGTCCTCACTTAACACAAGCCCTCCTTCTTGGGAGGAGCCAGGACCCCACGGAGCGCTTCCCAAAGGGAGGACTTGAGACTAAAGTCATAAATTTGGCATGAGCAGTTTTGCAGTTTTGGTGGCAACCACACTCATACCATTATCACACGCCAACCAATTGAACATTTACCTCAACATTGCAGCCATGAGTAGGCACTGATACTGCCATCAATCTATCAAAAATATAGCATAGATTGGTCAGATGGTTCTCTCTGAAATTTGCATCAAAGATGGTAGTTTTTCATCTTTGGATGCAACCCGCTAGTACCCGCTCAAATCTCAAACTTGAAGAAATGTATAATTCCCAAGGCTGTCTGCCTCAATCCTCCTTTTAGCTTATTTGGGTGAGCCTTCTGCAATGAAGTATACCACCTGATTGTACTGTTCTCAAAGCAATTCATCTCTGAGGCCAAGTAATGTCAAATAAACTGACATGCCCAGGATCATATATTGAGAGATGATAGTCCTTGAGGTTTTTTTTTTTTGGCTTTGATTACCTTTGTTATCACAATCAAAGATCTTCAAAAATTATAAAAAAATATATCAGGAGGTAGCTCTGAACAAGGGCTACACACATGTGGAGAAATGAATTTTTTTGAAGAAAATGTGTAAGAGAAATGAAGAGTACAAAAAAGACTTTTTGAAGGCAAAATCTGCTCACACCAGTTTTGAGATTTAATTCATAAGTCCCCTCTATGAGAGGCCCTCCGGGCCTCCTGGCAACAATAGTTCTTTACTATACTTTACTATAACCAGGTCCTTCAAGTATAGTAAAGCTGTTTTGATCATCTCCAATACTCTACTAATACTAGTAAAGGAAATTTTTACCATGGGATGATATAGTAAAGAGGTCCATTTAACATACTTTAACCCTCGTTGTTTAGATAACCCGGGGTAAAAATGGGTTTAGAAGTACTTTTGGCCCTGATTATTAAGAGCAACAGGGTCAAAACTGGTTGTAACCACCTTACTTTGCTGATGCATTGCCTTTGGAAACCTCCTCCCAACAATAACAAATAACCTGATGCCATACCTGTGAAAATAATACCAAACTGAGGAAGCAGTTATAGTAACAAAAATTCATTTCTCAATCCCAGCACCAGCTGTTATAGTATTTATCCAAAAACATCTACTATATCTTTACTTTACCAATAACTGTAAAGTAAAGACCCACCGTTGCTCCTGGTGGGGACTTAGTTAAGTTAGAATTTTGTCCTCTTGATGGAAACTTCTCAGTAAAGCAAGCTATCCAACTGCTGAGGTACCTGGGCACCCCAGTTGGACAATGTGGACAACGGAACAAATCCAGCACCCTACTTGAGGGATTTCATTCCACTATGGAAGGCACTTGTGGCCTCCTTTGATGGGGGAATGGAGGAAGCAGAGGCTCGCGTGGGCTCAGGCTGATCTCCCTCTATGGAGGCAAGCTTGGGCCAATCTCTAGATTTGGAGAGAGCTCCCAAATTTGGTCGGCAGTGGTATGTACACCCCTGTGGGAAATATGGGTTTATCAGATGTGGTTGGTAGGTAAGGAAAATTAGAGAGACATTTGGTCTCCTGTGGAACGTTTTGATTCAGCTGTAAACGGCAAATCTGCCTCATCAGTTATCAGGAACGTTTTATAATCTGCCAGTGCAAGGGCATTATAATTTCAAACCAACCAGCATGACTGGATTGCTCTAGAGTCAACCAACCCAGCCCATTTCTGTTGTTCAAGTGTTCAACGGCAATGATGATCCGGAAGATCAGACCTTTCCGGGCCGCAAGCATCCAATTCCGGGCCATCTCAAGTCAGAATTGGATGTAGCGCCGGTTCAATTCACCCACCAGGCCTAATTGTCCATGAGCAATACTTGAAAACTTGAGTCCAGTATATATATATATATATATATATAGGTGATCTTAAATGCAAAAGAAACAGCCGCCTCATTTTGTCCCCAAGAACTCTCAATAGGACGGTTCACGTTGGGCACTATAACCAACTTCAACCTCAATTTTATGACACTTGTCATAAAATTTTCACTTAAGATTTGGCTTCATCCAAATCTTCCAAAACATGCAGATATAGAGGTGTGAATGTTTTCTGAAATTTTATCCATCAAGGTAGTCAAAAACTGGTTTAAAAATGCGTAAAATCCCAATGTGAACCATCCTAATATGTATACTGGCATGAAAACGTCATGCAAAGGGATGATGAAACACCGCTATACATATTTGCATGCTATTGTGTTTCTTTGGTTGAATGGCGACGACTTGCTTGGAAGGTTGTTAACAAGGTTGACGATTTTTATTATTATTATTTAATTAATCGTGTCAACACAAACTCTTCTCTAATAATAACGCACTCGAGTCACCAGGGGCGCATTCGGCCTGACAGACGATCTCGAGCAAGCCCTTCCCTCACCCTGGTCAGATTATTATTGATCCAATCTTCTCTCCGGACTACATAATTTGGCTACTGATTATTCTTTTGGTCGGCTGTGATCGAGGCGGGTGGAATATTTCAGTGCTGTTGTAATGTTCTCTTTCCTCGATTATTATTGAGGATGCTGTCATGAACAGATTCAGTTGGATATTTTGAATGTTTTTTATTTTTATTTTACTCTGCTCTCTCCTGCTCGCTCCTCCTGTGCAGTTCATAGTAGATATTACAATAATACCCTGCAACGTTATGCTGATGCAGGAGAGTTTTATGGCGCTGTTTAGAGTTCCGAACGCTCCTAAAAGTGACCTTATCTCCCTGCAGGATCGTTTGCGATCTCAAATGTGAGTTCTGATGACACGTTGTTGCTCCAAATCGAATTAGGGAAGCCGGGCTCTTCATGAAGCTTCTTTGAAATAGACAAGGTTTTCTCCCTTCTTTTCAAACCGAAACTCCATATACTTAGGGGGTCACCAAAAAAAAGGAAGAAGACACGTCAACAAGGAAATCCTGAATGTGAGGCTACAACAAGCATCCAATTAAATATATAAGTTAAATCTGTATAGCAAAGTCATTTTTCAGCCGACGGGTTTTAATGATCAGGTTTGATCGGCTAATCCAAGGTTATAGACATGCAGCATGGTGTATTGTATTTCTCAAAAAGCTTGGACACTTTTCTGGAAAATGATCTTTGCTCCAGCTTTTACTAGTCATAGTTATGGGGTTGTGGGTAACCTAGTGGATTGACAGGCCAAGATTTGAATGGTTGTAACCATTTTCCAGTCCTCAAAGTATGAAACTGGGCTTTGAGAGGAAAAAAACAAGTCCATGGATTTCCAACATATTTGAGAAACACAATATGTAGATAATTGTTTAAATGAAATGTACTTTAGGCGATTTGCAGGTCATCAGATGTGTTCCGCCGGCCCTTCAAAAATTAACTAGAGGCAGAGGGTGCGAGGATACACATAGCTCATGGACACGGGGTCGGCCAGATGATGTGATGGGTGTATTATTAATAATGAGATGGGTTTGGGGAGAGAGGGGAAGTGCAAGAGAGGGGTGTTTATAGATGGTGATGATGGTGTTCGCCAAGTTACCGAAGTGAGTGGGATGTGGGATTCTGCAAGTCAAGTGGGGCACAGAGAAATGTACATAAGCCAAGACAGCAGTGGTGCACTTACGTAATCCTTCGCATGACCACCAGAGGACTAGAAGAAGGAGACAGGCGCAACGCAACCGACGGTCAACAGCACAGAACTGTGGAACAACAACTTGAACAGCAACCACGAACACTCTTCCCATCCCAGTCACTTCACTCCACCCGCTTGACCAGAATAGAACGCAGCATGTCTCGTCAGTCCATCTCCACTTGCCAGCCTGCGAGAAACACAAGAAACTGACTCAGATAAACACACACACACACACACACACACACACACACATCCCACAGTCGATGAACCGAACAAACTCGTCAAGGTCTTGGCCTGTGATGGCCGAACAGGCGAGCAACGCGAGATCGGCTACACCGGCACCCACGTCGTCGGGAACGGCTCCTTTGGCGTCGTCTTCAGTGCCCAGCTCGTCGTCGGCTCGGTCCATCCCTCCGGAAAGGAGGAAGTCGCCATCAAGAAAGTCTTGCAAGACAAACGCTTCAAAGTCATTCATTCAATCTCGCTCCCCCTCTCTCTCTCCTTTTCTTCCTTTCGTGTGTGTGTGTGTGTGTTGCGCTGACATTCATACTCTGCTTGATTCGTCTCAGAATCGTGAACTCCAAATCATGAAATTGTTGATCCATCCCAACGTGGTTGACCTGCGTGCCTACTTCTATTCCAGCGGAGATAAAGTAAGCTTCTTGCCTGCCCACTCCTCGGCCATTCATGGTGGTGGCTCTCAAACTATCGATACCTCGCATAACTCATATCATAACAACATGAACCCGTCCTCTTCCCTCTCAGGCGAAGCGCGATGAAGTCTTCTTGAACTTGGTGATTGAGTATGTGCCCGAAACCGTGTATCGGGCATCGCGCCATTATTCCAAATTGAAGCAGGTCAGTCTCCCTCCCACATTATGCTCGTGGTCACAGGACCAAACATGTTCCGATCTTTCACACCCACCGCGTCCCGCACGATCTAACGGATCCATTTGTGTGTGTGTGTGTGTGTGTGTGTACCATGCACGATGCGCAGGTGATGCCCATCTTGAACATCAAGTTATACGTGTACCAACTGCTACGATCGCTGGCGTACATCCACTCTCTTGGAATATGCCATCGGGACATCAAGCCCCAAAACTTGCTCTTGAACCCTTCCACCGGCGTACTCAAGCTGTGCGATTTCGGCTCGGCAAAGATCTTGGTGGCTGGTGAACCGAACGTTAGTTACATATGCTCGAGGTACTACCGAGCCCCGGAGCTGATTTTTGGCGCTACCAACTACACCACCAACATTGGTCAGTCTCCGCAGTCTTCATCCCTGCTCTCTCTCTCTCCTCTCAAGTATCTCGCTTTTGCTGTCTTACAAACCTTCTCTTCTTACTCATCGCTTGATCGTGCGGTCTATTTACTGTATATGAACAGACATCTGGTCGACTGGATGCGTGATGGCGGAGTTGATGCTCGGACAGCCTTTGTTCCCCGGTGAAAGCGGGATTGATCAGTTGGTGGAGATCATCAAAGTACTAGGGACTCCTACTCGCGAGCAGATCAAGACGATGAATCCGAACTATATGGAGCACAAGTTTCCACAAATCAAGGCACATCCCTTCCCCAAGGTAGGTGATAGAAGGAAAGATGCATTGATGGAGCCAAAATTGTTGGATACTAATGATAACGGGTGTGCATCTTTTTTTCATTTGAAGGTCTTCCGACCCCGCACGCCGCCGGATGCGATTACGCTTGTCTCGAATCTGCTGGAGTACACGCCCTCGTCGCGATTGACGGCGATTGAGGCGATGTGTCATCCGTTCTTTGACGAGCTGAAGTGGCCGGACACCAAGCTGAGCTCGGGCAAGCCGTTGCCGGAGCTGTTCGACTTTAGTGAGGTGGAGCTGTCGGTTAAGCCCGAGCTCATCAAGTCCCTCGTCCCCGAATTTGCCAGAGAGAAGTTGAAGGCAGACAGGAATATCGACGTCGATCACTTCACCCCCGTCGAGCTCCCTAAGTTCTCGCTCGATTAGTCACCTCCCCTTCTCGTCAGGTCTATCAAATCCCCTCTCCTCTGCCTGCGCCTCCCCTTTTTTTATTACCTTTCTACCCATCCCTCCTCCTCCTCCTACTCCCCCCCCCCCCCCCCCTTTTTTTGTAAATTTCCACTTTCTATACTCCTACTTTTTCTTCACCCACGTTTTTTTTTTTTTTTTTCATCATCCCTGTTGTTGTTCTCTTTCTTTCCCCCTTCTTTTACTTTTACTATTTTTCCGCCCCCAAATCTGATGCGTTCGCACCACCCCATTCTATCTTATTATGCTCCTCTCCCTCTATCTATCTCTATCTCTGTGATGTGATGTGTGTGATGTGTGATGTGATGTGTGATGTGATGTGATGTGTGTGTGTGTGTGTGTGTGTGTGCGTGCGTTTCGTTTGTCTTGATGACTGAATAAAGCAAAGGAAGTTCTGAAGAAAAACAACAAGATAAAGCCATATGTATGCGTGAAGAAACAAACATTATACACATATTACTACAGTTATCCTTTTGGCATTTCCAAAGGTGGCTATGGCTTCTATCTACTTATTTCCAGATGTTGCTTATTGAAATTAAGTCTCTACATAAATGTGTAATCACTTGCCTCCATGGCGGCATAGTGCTCCTCTAGTACATCTATTTCTTAGAATATCTGGTTGGACTCTCCACAAAGATCTCTCCACGACTGAATGTATGATATGTACATGGCTATATGATAACCTACAAACCCAAGCCACCAGACCCTTACGTATGTCTTTTTTTTTTATCTTGGACATACTGAAAGTGAGACAAAGCAATCCTGCACTGGCTAGTTTGTTCTGGCTGTGGCATGCTGCTGGCATGTTATGTGTATGATATGGTGTGTCAAGCTCGGCTGGGCCGGCGCGTTTGAGGCTCTCGGCGTTGAACCCCGGATGGGCAAAAGGGTTGCTGCTGATCATCGGGAGGAATGCAGCAGGCGTGGCTGGCTCACCTGATTTCAGAGGCATCATGTCCGATCATGACTTACGCTGCTGACAAGCCGAGCAGAACTTCAGAAGCCTGATAAACCCGCACGAGCGGACCAGACCGGCTTCACAACTAACTTAGCACAAGTTCCCTAACCACGGGAGGACCCGGACGCGCATCGCCACGAACCGGCGACCTCCGTCTCCTACGCAGAGAGACCTCCGGGCGGGTCCCCTAGACCCTCCGTCCGAGGGGATTTATTAAGCTAGGCTTCACAGTGCACACACCGCATATTTCAAAACTATCCCTGATATAACTGCGTGGGCACGGCTGGCTGGGCCGTGGCCGTGGGACGATACCGGTCACTGGGTCGCGTGCGCCGTGGATCTCCCGCCAGCCCGCCGCAACCCCCATGGGCCATGGTCCGACCGGGTAATGAATGCTAGCAGTGCCCGGGTGACGCAGTTCAATAGGTGGAGATCTTAGAGTTGGTCTCCCTTTTAAATTTCAACGCTCGTAGTGATCAGGTACATGTAATATGAAAGCAGCGGAATCGGCATTGATTGGAACGAAAATAGCAGAGATAATATGATAAGTTTGTAGTGCCCAATGTCAGTAATGAAGGAGGGGCCATTCTAATATGAGTTGGCTTGTGGAATCGGGGATCAATTTGAATCAATGCTCTTTTCCCCCTTCTTGCCAACCGATAAGTTGTGAGAGCTATGATCATACATTTGACGCTTCAATTTACCACTCACGCGTTTCTGCTTCTAGAAATCATGAGGAATATGACGACTCTGGTTGATGAAGAGCTATGTAGAGCCATGAGAGTGGAGGCCTCTTCTCTGCGATCCTCGGGGACCTGCCGAGGAATATGTACTTGCACACCTCTGCGCCAATGGGGATCTAAAAACAATCCCTTTACGAGTTCTTCCAGGAGAGAACACATCCTTTTAGGAAGCATGTTCCGTGCATCTTGAGAAGGATCTTTCCCTGTATGTTTGTGAAGAGGGGGTGCTCCTCTGCCCGTCTTACTGCTTTACTTCAGTGGCAATGCAGTGTTGAGATGCCCGGAGGTCTGGGCCGTGGTTGAACCACCCTGTTCTGTTCGTCGGGGCTTGCACCGTGGATCTCCCGCCTGCCGGCCGGACCCAATGGTTCGACCGGCTTGATCACGCCCCGCCGGTTAGTTGGAGAGCTGAGTGACTCTCTCCCTGTTTTGTCCTTGCAGAGATCAGTTATCAGTTCTGCATCGATCGGGATTGCAACAAGAGAGAAAAAAAAAAAAACGATAACTGTTCTCATGTCAGTAATGTATGATAATGAAGAAGAGGCGGTTCTTGGCTTTTGGAATCGGGGATCAGTGCTCTTTTCCCTTCTTACAATGGGATCATAGTAGTTAAAATGAGATCGATGTTCATACACCATACAAAGTGTGACCTCAAGCTTCGATCTACGACTCGCACATTTCTGCTTCTGCACACCGTGCATCAGGAATATCGGGACTAGGAATATCGGGACTCTTGTTGATGAAGAATTCAAGAGCCGGGAGAGTGGAGGCCCCTTCTTTGCGATCCTCGGGCACCTCTTATGGCCGAGGAGCAATTCCACTGAGTTTTGCTGCGCCAGACTCTCAATATAAAAATGTCCTTCTTCCAGCAGGCGAAATCACGTTCTTCTCCTTGGTCGCATGTTCTTTTGATCATAAAAAGCCTCTTATTTCTATATGAGAGGTGTTGATGCTCCCTGCCTCCTCCTTACTTTCTAATTCTCCACACATCATCATGCCTTTCGTGCAAGTATCCTCTGAGGTACGGCTCCATTACGAGATAAGCTACTGTGAAGACAACCCTGCACACCGAGATAGTCGGCCATGGTTAATGATCATCCATCCATTATTGATGGACAGCGCATTCATAGCCAACTTTACATCACAACCTGTTTTTAAAAGCACCTTTAATCAGATCATATTCGATGCCAGGCATCACGGTAGAAGCAATACCACTGATCCCAAAAACGTGGGGTCGAAGGCGCTGGATTTGTATTCCTTAGCCGCGGACTTCGCTATCGGGCTTCAGCATCTCAACATCCCCGCCGTGCATGGATTGGCCACCCACTCTTGGGCTTCGGAAGTCCTCCTCAGAATGGCGGCCGTGTTTCCTTTCAAGCTCCTCAGCTTGTGTGTTTGCAGTTTGCCTCCTCCAAAACTGTAAGTCTTTCACACACCGCCAGGTTTTTTACCACGTTGAATTATTATCTCCTCCAGCACTCACACTTGGTTTTTTTTTTTTTAACTTTTCTTAGTGAGGGCTTTCTGGAACGCGCGTTTCAGGAATGTTTCGAGTCTACTGCTAACCCAGAATCCGTAGAAGAATGGGACGAAGGTATATATTCATACTTTCACCGTCTCTTTTCTAGAATAGTACCACTATCGAAAAAAAAACGCTCAAAAATGTCGTACTAATTTGCTCTGAAACAGGTGTCAGCGCGGTGCAGTGGTTCAACTTTGGCGAGCCGTCGCTTGTTGATGGAGATGTCCTGGACGAATGGGCGAGTGTTCTTGTGCGCCGATATCCGCCCAATCGCTCGGTCGACTGTTGTATGGCCGTGTGGCCATTTTTGGGCGCTTGTCAAGCATCCAAGGTGACTTCTCTTCCCCTTCAAGCGTTTTCGTCTTCTTGTTATTGGAAAGTTTATTTGGCGAGAGCTGAGAAGGAAGAGGAAAACTTCCCTTCGCAATTTTATAGCCCGATAACATTCCTCAAAACCTCATGTCGCAAATAAAACATCCTGTTTTAGCTCTATGGGTTAGTTGATACAAACCGCTTTTGAAATTTCCCTCTGCATATGTTGTCTCCTTGGACTGACATTCAGTGATTTTCTGGGTGATCATCAGGGAGCGAACGACACCATTTTTACTCAAGCTGGCTGTAAGGAACGCTTGGACGAGCTTCCATTCCATGAACGCAGTACTCTAAAAGTCATGAAAGGTTCGTCGAGCCCACTCGGCACATGCTTCGGAGTATTAAGCTGAAAACTGATTCTGTCGTTGGCTGTCCATCGTTTAGACGCCCCTCTACTTTTCTGTAAAACTCACCCCAAAGAAACTTCGAAGGCTTACATGAAATGGGTGGAGCCAATTCTCAAAATGAACGGTAGTAACAGCAATAATATCAACAATAAAAGTGGTCGTCAAAAAGTACCCATGGAGGAAGAAGTAGATCTCGATTCAAAAGGCGAAGGTCGTTGGAAAGAAAGTCTAGAGAAAATAGCGTCTTGTCGCCACGACCAGGCGATTTTACACCGCGATCCCATGCAGAGTGATAGCTACAACCGAAACTCCTTAGAGGAGATTGATGCCCTGCAACAAGTGCTCACTAACCTGAAGGCACATCAAGTGAAAACGTTCTCGATGCTTGGTGGAGGTAAAATGATTATCATTTTTTCTTCTTTTTATGAGATTATGCGCTCTGATCTCTCTCTCTGTGTGTGTGTTTTTTTTTTCTCGCGCTCGCTTTTGAAGGCGCTCCCGAGATATGGACTGACGCCAGCTTTGACGAGAAAGTGCCATGGAGGTAAGCAACACATAATAAACTCTGTCTGATTCGTAAATGTCTTCAGAATTTTGATTGTGGTATGTACCACTTTTCTTTTGGGTGGTGTGAAATGGTACGCCACAGGTTTTCTAGTCGGTTTGATGAGGCTAGAGTTATTGCCACGGGACCCACCTCGCATCGCTCCAAGAACCAATGCGAAGTGGAGTCGATCCAAATCAAGAAGTCTGTGGAGGTTCAATACCACGACTTGATTGAACTCTGAATCCATTACGAGAGAAGGTAGGTCAATAATGAAATTTGGTGATAGTATTAGAGTATTGCAAACTAGTAGACCAGTGGGGTTTCATGCTTCTTTTCTTTTCTTTTCTGTGGTGTTTTTAAAAACCCACTTGAACGTCCTGTGTCATGACTTTTTCGACACTGATCTGCTCCTTCCTGAGGTGTCGAGACTTTGCGTTGACCTTGCTTATCCTGAAGGTGCGCTTATGATGTGAATAGAGAACGCTCCTCCTAAATTTTGTTGTAATATATATATCCACTTTGATCTTCTTTCATAGGTCTCTTGTCAATACGCTACTTTATTCCTCCTTAGTTGTTTGACATTTTTTCTTAAGGATTTCATTTGTAACAACTGAGGTTATGCATAACTAGATTCCAGCAAGAGAACAAACAATGAAACAGAGTAAAATAAAATATCACCTTGGAAGGATAAGTACACAGCATTACAGAGAGCTGAGCCTGAATGAACGCCTCTGTAAATAAGTTTTGATGCAACAAAAAATGCCCCACACCAATAGTCCGGTTCACGACCCGCTGTTTATGCAATATTTTAGCAGCTTTTTATCGCTGCATCAGCAACATGCAGGTCACAAGTTTAAATTGGACCTTGCATGATGCTTCAAGGTTTGGGTGAGTGATCCCAGCCATTATGCAAGTTTTGATGCACAGCACGCTGAACAACCATGCATAAACTATACAAAAACAAGCAGGGGGTCAGAAATTCCAGCAAGCTGAAACCAGCGGGTCGTGAACTGGACTATTGAGAATCTTTGCATATCTTTTTCTACGCTTCAGAGCCTTGAATGGCACCTGAATATCTTTTTTGTTACTTTTATCAGGGAGTGATTTCATAGTGATAAAATTTCTGCTATCAGTCATAAGGATGTCAGGCAAGGCAAGGTGAAGGGGTACAGAGGGCGTCATATTTGTATACTGCACACAAAGGAAAAAATTCACATTGGGCAATTTGGGCAAACCCATAAACAAATCTAGACCTGACCTATCATACAAAGGACAAGTCCGCATGGGATGATTTTGGCAAACCCACAACCAATTGGCCCAAGAATCTGGTCATAAACTTTTGGTTGGTCTACTGATTTTGGTTCAATGAGAACCAGGCTATCTTTTCCATTATGAACACTCATTACTCATGAAGTGATGGGCCTTCCTTCACATCAGGATGGTTCACATTGGACCTAAATCCATGACCTGTCAGCAAAACTTGAACCACATGCACCTGCCACTTTGGCACGGGACTCTTGCTGACGTCATTGTGCATTGAGAAGATGGCTTCAGATGATCCCCTTTGTGTTTTTTTTTTTTTTTTTTTTTTTTTGGCTGATTGGGGTGTAAACCAAACAGGCAAGGTCCAGGAGAAGTGTTGAGTTGGACTTTTCATTATTTTTGTCTGTTTCTTCATCTGTTTCTGTGTACTACAAAACTATTGTCTAGATTTAGCCATCTTGTGGCAATTTTGCCCTCTTCATCCATGGCAGGATCACTGATGCCATGACTAAATGTCTGGTAGCTACACTGCCTTCAAGGAAGAAAAAATGATTTGATACAGAAAGAACAATGGATGTTCTTAGAAATATACTTTGGAATGAGGGGGATGTTTAATAGTGATATTAAAACATGCAACAGAAGTGAAAGAAAAGTATGGAAGTATGGGAATTCCCTAGAGGGGCTTTCACAGCCAGGGGTGTTTTAAAGAGAAATCTAAGACCATGATGACCTTATGGAGTAGGAAGTGACTGATTGATTGTCCCATGAAGACATTTTTTTTTTTTTTTTGACATGAACAGAGGTTGGAAATATGTTATGAGAACCATTGCTTAGCGTATCTTCTCGCCCGCTTTCCTCACTCAAGGATCCGTAACATGGGCATGTTGGAGTGGAGTGCGCCATCCGAAAGTTGATGATGAACCAGCAGCCGAGCACTGGCAGTACTGACAGTAAACCGCGGAGAGCAGCGCCAGCAGCACGGCCTCATCCCATTGCCGGCTACCGGGCCCAGCACCACCACTACAGCCAGAAGCACATCCGGGCATCGGGCATCGACCGGCACACCCAGCTGCAACTCCAGCGGGCACTCCACCCGTCCCACTCCTTCTCCCGGCTGCCGGACACCATCCTCATCGCCATCCTGACCTTCGTCCCGCCGGAGCAGCTCACCAAAACCCTCGCCCGAGTTAGTAGAAGACTCGCAACACTCATCCTCGCCGACCAGCGCATATGGAACACCAAGCTGCACTGGCTCAGCATCCCCAAGGATTCAGCCTCGGCCTGGTTCCAGCAACTACGTCCACTAGACCAGCAACAGCTCATCAGCATCCCCAACACGCCCCAGGAGAACGGGCAGGACCAGCTACTGGCATTTCAGCAGACCAGCAGCGGCACCTATGCGCAACATGAAATACCACCAGAGCCAGTACACGCTTACATGACGTACAAGCCAACAGCGTTAATGGCGGAGGAGAAAAAGTGGAACAGCTGTCGCCACCAATTCATGTACTACTACCGCAGCCTGATACCTTTCCTGGACTCGCTGGTGTACCACTCGACGGACTCGCTTGCGTTTTCAGTGCCGGGGCTGAGTGCGCTGCAGCGGGCGGAGCTTTTGGCGACCCTGGAGCGGTTCCTTCGCAACCCGTTCCTAGCACCACCTTCTCACCACGGGAACGGCACGGTCGCTCGCAATCTCAAGATGGCGGCCGACGCGTTCGAGGCCTCCATCTCGCGCCAGTTCGAGGCCGCCAACCGCTCCCAGGACCACCAGGCTATGAAAGCCCTCGCTCACATCCGCTTCGCACTCGCTGACTACTCCCGCCCTGGCCCACACTGTATCATCGTCCAGACCTTCATCAACAGCAGACACATCTTCCTGAACTCTCTCCCCTTCAACCCCCTGGATAACTTGAGGTCAGCAGATCTTCCTCACCTTGTCAACACATACGAACGAGATGATTCAAGTTGATCGACTGATGACTCATACATAGCTCTTACAATCACCCCCCTTCATTCTTTGCGAACGTGCTCCACCACACATGATGGCCTCGGGAGAGCACAGGAAAACGGAAGATGGGGAAGGGCGGATGGTGGAGGGAGTGGACTTTGGGGGGCTGCGGAAATTTTTCGACCATCTGAAGCACACGATCGCAGAAGACGGGCGGCTGATTGGGCAGATCTTTCCCCCGGAGATGAGGGTGCTGCAATACTTCATGGCGCGGCTGGTCGACGGGGTCGTTTCGGTATACACAGGGCCACTCTTGGCCGCGGTCCAGGCGCTCCCTGCGCCCCTCTTCCTGATCACCAGTGTGGAGGTGTACGCCCAGCTCCGCGGCCTGGTGTCAGCAGCAATGACGGTGGAGCCGAGCAGCCCCGAGATGAAGGCCGAGGACATTCAGCAGATTATCCACGGCATGTTCGCGGCACATCTGGGCACATACCTGCAGGAGGAGTCCGCGTGGGTGAAGCGAGACCTGGAGCGGGTCTGTGTCGCGTGGAACAGCCGAGTTTTGAGCGCACTGGAAGGCCGTCACCATGGGGGTCCCGCCAGCAGTAGTAGCAACCTACTGGGCTCCGCGAAGGACCCGTCGCTGATGAAGAAGAATGTGCTGCGCTCGTTCAAGAAGGCGCTGCTCCTGCCGGTTAGCGTGGTGCCCAAGACGGTGTCGTACTCGTTCAATGCCCTCTCGACGGTCGGCGCGGGCGCGTTCTACTCGGTCGCCAACGGACTCATCGCCCCCTCTTCCTCCTCAGCGTCAAGCCTCCCCGGGCCCCACTCGACAGACTACCGTAACGCCCAGATCCTTGCGGACGGTCAAGTGCTCCAGACGGAGCTCGAGAGCTGGCTCGATGACGACCTGCCGCACGACCCACCGGGCCCTCAACCGAGTTCATCCTCTTCTAACACTCCGGCATGCCCTCCGGATCATACCACCTCTACCTCGCTCGACGGCCAGTCTTCCCAAGTTAATGATGATCATGGCTCTGCAGCGCCCCAGGGGAACCTGCGGGCCCTGCTCTCCCTGGACGTTGCGCTCCAGGCCATCACCGTCGACCGGCAGGCCCTCGCACGCCTCGAATCTTTCCTCCCCTTCAACCTGCCCCACCGCCAGAAAGTCGTCGATACCATCGAGCACGTCTTCATCCTCCTCTTGCGCTCGCTGGGCCAAGACCACATTCAGCCTGCTTTCGAAAGGTCAGTCCTGTGTCCTTTGCACAGAGAGAAAGAGAGAGATCAAGGGCCAGCCAGTGAGGAATTGTAGATGGTGAGAACTAAATAGGCGATTTGTTTTTTGGGAACATATAGAGCGTTTCGTCAGATGTCGAGCCGGGCGGAGGATGAGGAGAAAGAAGCAGCACATGAGGGAGGGATCGGGGAGGGGATGGGGGATTTTTTTGGGCTGGTGGATGTGGCGGACACGGTGCAGCAGATGGTGGAGGTGTACTCAGAGCAGGCGGGTGCAGCGGGCACGATGATGATGGCGCAGCAGGATTTCCTGAGTCCTGTGGGTCGCGAGAAGCGTGGGTTCGAGAGACGGCTGGACGAGCTGGTGGCGCGCGGCCTCAGCCTCGCCATCGACCGCCTCGTCCGCCACCTCGACCGTCTGCTGCTTCGTCTCCAGCGCCCTCAAGACTTCTTCCCTCCTGACGACGCCCCCGTCCCCACCTCCCCCACAAACGCGTGTCGAGCCCTCGTCGCTCACCTCGACGCTCACTCCCGCCTCCTCTCTGCCCGCTCTGACCGCCACGTGCTCGGTGTGTTCTACCAAGAAATCGCGCTGCGGATGCATTCGTGAGTCGGCGTCTCCTTACCCCCCTCACCTTTTCATTTACTACACACCTTCCTCACCTGCACCCTGTTTTTTTTTCACAAGACTACTTTGTAAGCATATCAAGCGAAGCACCATCTCGGTCGCGGGTGCACGACAGCTACAGTTAGACGTAGCGCACTACGCGCGCTTCGTGAAGGGCGTTCTTCCGGAGACGAACGAGGCGGTGGACACCGCGTTCGATGCGCTGGTCCTCGCCGCGTCCATCTTCGCCTTCGTTGCGCCCGCCGACCTCGTCCGCTTCGTCCGGCAGATCGTCGGCGGCGGCGGCGGCGCCGGTCCCGACCCTGCCCCGCTCCACCTCGGCCCCTTGTCCACCGACGATGTCTACCAGGTCCCACCCCTCTCTCTCTATCTTAGGGTGTCCCCCCCCTTTTTTTTCTTGCAGGAAAAACTGATGTTTATAACGCCCCCTTTCTTGTTGTAGTTTATTAACAGCAGGGCCGACTGGAAGAAGATCCAGGCCGTGGTCGACCGCGAGGTGTACGGGCTGGGCGTCGAGGAGTGCACCATTGCATAACTACTCACCCTCTCACACCCCCACACACATATCCGCAAACACTTTCCTTATCGTCATCTTCCGCATCGTCTATCCCCCCCCCTTTTTTTTTGGTCGTTGTATGTATGAATGACCATCTTGTTTTTTTGGAGGTGAAGAGCTTTGGTGATAATAGACTTGTTGGTTTGCGGGGTTCGTAATGGTGTTGATGGACATCAAGTGCGGCTACAAGATGATGTTGAGCGAGGTATACAAGTGAAAAATGATTTCCCATAATGAGTACATAGATGATAATTTCAGCTCCGCAGCTCCTATCATCTCCCATCGATCCAGATGCTGAAAAGCAAGCCAGAAATTGGAGCCGTGGGTCATACCCACACGTGTTGTGATATTGACTTCTTGCGCACTTGGACTCGATGGTGTAGTCTGAGGTTCAGGTTATCATGTCAAGCAGCAAAGATAATGAAAAACTTACTACACATCCTCCTGGCCAAATATGTCACCTGGTCTCAATGGGGAACATCAGTCTTGAAATCTGGTTTCTCTTTTCTACTGATTCCAAAACAGTCCTTTCAACGTTCATTGCTCATTTCATCTTAGAATCATTCTTTTCATACATTAGTCAGCATGTAAGATTACAGTTTAGTTACATCATGTAGTCAAAGAGCCTTGAGTTAGTCTAAATATAGTCAGATTAGTCTTCATATGTAATGTCAGATAGTATTCAATCTTTTATTCATTGTCTTCTTTTATTCATTAAGGGAACTATACATATAATTTTGTGTAACATAAAAACATAAACATGAAAATTTGGCTGGGAGCTGTCAAACAAGATTTATGCATGTTGACAGCTTCCTGCCAAATTTTGACATTTTAGTTTTTATGTATACAACATTTTATGTGTAGTTGAACACCCTAATGGTCTTCTTTTATTCATTATCACAACCACAAGTCATGAGTTGTACATATATAGTCTATTTAAGCCCTCTAGACTACAATGAATAAAAAGATCATTGGCTCTTCTCCTTCTTTATCTGCAAGCCAGAGCCTTTCCTTTCCAGTGAGTTCTTTGAAGCATCCCTGTCCTTCTTTTCTCTCATCCTGAGCTCAATTAAGTCTTAGCTTCAAAAATCAAACTGTACATTGAGAAAAGGTGTTTATAATTTGACACCTTGATTTGTACTTTTTTTTTTTTTTTGAAGCATTTTGAAAAACTATTTCACATGTTTTCTTCTCAACAAAAAGTTTCAATATCAAAAAAATAAAAAAAACAGAAAACAACTGAAAACATTGTTTAAGAATTGGTGCCTAAAGAAAATGTCAAGAGATAAATAAATTACTTTCACTTGGGGAAATGTTTAAACCTCATGCAGAATTTTACAAAGGTGAGGCACAGCTTGAACCTCCAAAATCTTTTGCTGAAGTTTGTGACTACATATCAGAAGGGAACAAAATGGGAGGTATCAGTGCTTGTTAGTTGTAAAAGAAGAATGAGGAAAACTTACTGCTGGGTTTCCACAGCAACGGAGGACTCCATTTGATTTGCATGACAAGATGTGTTTTGTTTTGGTTGCAGCAAAGGCTAATGAATGTTTCAAAGCATGTCAATTTCCTGTCTTGATATCTTTTTTTCATTCATTCACCTACGTCTTACGTGTTCCAAAGTTCACGTTTGCGTCTCTAATCGCACAAACAGCATTTATAATTCAACCAGTTGTCAAGAGACCCAGTTCCTTTTTCGAGCATACACTTCTTTATTTCAAGTTGATGCTTTAAAGTATTTGATCAAAGGAAAAAGTGAGTGTACTACATAGCATCCATGATAAGTGTAGAGGATTCTGGTGGATGAAGTCACAGAGCAATCCATAGCACCGCGGACAGCGTGATCTGTGCAGATGGGAGTAGAAACCCAATAATCACCTGGGCTCACCAGAAGAGTGATGATGGGCCATCATCAAATCCTAAGAATCTTCTCTCCATCTGCGCACTTCCTCATTACACATTTCAACCCATTTTTGGCACCCTCCCTCCCACTATTTCTGTGTCTTCTGTGTGCTTGAAAGTTCCGTCTTCTAGACAAACAAACACAAAATTACAATTCCTGTTTCTATACATGACTCAAAGCTGGAAGACTTCAGTAGTGACTGCATAGACATTTCCTGAAGACTATCATAGAGCTATGGCCTAACATGAAACAAATAAATCTTAAAGTTCAAACTGAGGCAGATGTTGGATCTGGGTGCAGGACCTTTGGTGGACTTCTTGGGCACCCATATAAGTACTTCTCCATGCCAAGCTCAGGTCAGTCAGTGATTGTGGTCCCAGTTTATGTTACATGTTTCTAACACAGATTGGGACATTGGACATGGTCAATATGTACATATGTAGATGCTTTTGTGATAATAAATCTCTGAGGAAAAGGGAATAAGCCATGTAAATACATACGTGCGGAGGAGAAACCACCTGATCTTCTGTTATTCTATTCTTTTATGTATTTATTTATTTTTGGGAAGAAGAATCACATCAAATTTATAATCAAAGAGTACTGGTCATGTATATGTAAGAAAGGGGGGGGGGGTTGTTTAGGAGGAAGGAGGATGATGAAGAGAAGAAGTGGTAGTTCTGGAGACATGAACTTTGACAGAGCCTTTAGAAGGTTGCTGTTGGACACCACGGGGGGAGAAGGAAGCATGAGCGTTATGAATTTGAGATAATTTGGATAATTCGAGGGAGCTTAAAAAGAAGGGTTGTGGAAGGAGTTGGCTAGGTTGAATAAGATTTGAAGAAGAGGAAGAGGAGGTGGTGTGTGAGGAAGGAACGAGGGCTTGATGAGAGAGAGAGCCACCAGACGGCTGATTTCCAGGCCCTGCCGTGATTGTATGCTTCTCACTCATAGGATGTTGTTGACCATGGAGCATGAGTAGCCGGTCCGACGCCGACATCTTGGTCTGTGAGTGATCAAACCTGTGCACATACTTCATCTGCTCTTTTGTCGTGGTACTTGTGGTGCTGGTATTGTGGTCCATAGGCTTTCTTTTTGACTTATTAGCATGCGAAGAACGGTGCCCAGTGTGTTTGTTGGCCTGCTGCTGCTGATTCTTGGTTGTTGTCGTCGCCGTCGTTGGGGGAGGTGAGGACTGTTGCCGGTGTTGATGTGCAGCGTTGTTGATCTTCTTGCCAGGCCCAGTGGCAGCAGATTGGTGAGTGGAAGTTGGATAAGGTCTAGTAGTAAGAGTAGCTTTGTACGGGGGTCCTCTTTTCGGCTCGCCAGTCGTCGTTTGTTGCGTAGCGCTATTCATCTTCTTGCCAGCCCCAGTAGCAGGAGATTGACGAGTGGAAGTTGGAGGAGGTACAGTGGTAAGAGTAGCTTTGTGCGGGGGTCCTCTTCTCGGCTCACCGGTTGTCGTGCTCTTGTTTGCTCCAGTACCAGACGTACCAGTAGCAGTAGTAGGATGAGTCTGAGTGACCTTCCAATGGTGATTCTTCTCCGGGTTATTATTATGATTCTTCTTCTTATTAGCCGCTCCAGTACTTCCACTACCACTGGAAGAGACGTGCTTTGTGGGACCGTCTTGCTTCGTTTGCGTCACCGTCACAACGGTGGACACCGACGTAGTCGACCCGGGCACGTCCCACTCCGACTTGCTGACCATCTTGAATCTCTTGACTACTTTCGTCTTGTCCGGCGTCTTGACCTCATGCGTATCTGCTGAGATTATATCATTTTTTTTTTTTTACCACTCAGTTTATATCTTTTTGTCAAAATCATACAAACTTTGCCTAGTCCTTTTACCTTGGTGGGAGGGATTCTTAGCGACTAGTTGCTGGCCACGCTTTGAGTGTTGCGGATGCTGCTGGGCCTTCTTTGCCGGGGTGCCGCTGTTGCAATTCTTGGCTACAACATGGCCATTATGATTCAGGGCCAGAATTGGTGGTGCGTTTGGTTTAGGATTCCCGGTTGGTTTCTGGCCAGGATGTCCTGACATGGTCTTACTGATCGGTGAGTTTGGGTGCGTGGTGGGAATGTCAAACGCAACCTGTTTGGTCTGGGGATGCATTCTTGACCACTGCAAGTGAGACCCCAATGAGTTGTGGGTGGATTAACTACATATCGTCCAGTTTCATACTCTGTGTGGTTGCTGATGGAACAGCTGATGGAAGATGACGGGTGTTGCACTCAGTCTGTGCTTCATGAATCTCCCATCCGCTCGGCCGGAGCGGGCGGTGACAGGCGGTGGCTAATTCCACGAGTAACGGAGATGTACATACATATGTACATACATACTGTTAGAGTTAGTGGCAGAGTTAGAGTTTAGCCAGGAATGTAAACTTAATCTATGTCATAGTGAAGATCATGTAACCTAACTTTCTCATCATGTATCTCTTTGGCTGCGCCGCACATCTTGTACTTAGTCTACTCGCCCGGCCCAGTTCTAACATTCCTCATCAGGTTGGAACCGGAACCGGAGCGAACTGGTGCTCACCGTGACGCATTTCTTTTCGTCAGGTGAGTAGTAATCAAATCGAGTTGGAACCAGAACCGGAGCAAACTGGTGCTCACCGTGACGCATTTCTTTTCGTCAGATCTGCACAGTATCTTATCAAGCTTAACACAAGCCTTGCACTTGGTCGCGGAACGCGGGGCGCAAGCAGCAAGCTGTCCTTGACCAGTGGAGGCTTGTGCCCTAAAGACAGATCCCCACCTGGGCAGTTTTTTTTGCCTCTAATCCGTACTTTCTCAACAGATCCTCATCAGGATAGTACAGCTATCCGTTCTCAACCCCAGCCTACAGCCATTGTAATAGCTGGCATTCTTGCACATACGCCCATATTCTCATATTTTTCTTTGGACTTGTCAATATTTTATTACAATTTTTTGAAAAACATGACATGTTGTTGCAAGTTACCCTTTGGTAACACATTTCAACCGGTGTTTGCTCTTTTTTTCATTTCCTTTTTTTTTTAATCTAGATTGCCGAAATGTGATCCCATAATTCAACCGCTCTTTACATAAGCCACAAGGAGTTACCAAGACAATCATCAATCAATCACCTTGTAAATATTGTTTTGCTCTTTAAAGGAAGCAAACAACATCACTCTCCCATTTCTTCGACAAACGAACCCCAGAATGAAATGACCACCTCTTTCCATCTGCGTCCACAGCAAGGATCTGATCCAACTGCTGTTAGTGACCGAGCGGATATTCAGTCACCTCAATCAGATCCTACTGTCGTGATTGAAGGGGCCTCTCTTCAGCTGTCTGTAGCTAAGAAGAGGATCTCTTTGCCTCAAAAGTTACTTGCTTTAAGCCGCGAAGAGTTGAAAGATCCCATCAAACAGACCGCCAATTGAATCTATGGCAATGAAGCTAAAGACGGATAGATTGATGCGGTCAGTCACCTGGTTCACTCGGAGCACACCTTTGTGCTTGCCGGTACCGGTTTTGGCAAGACGCGCATTGCCGAAATATATCTGCAGCCTTTCAATACTTCTTTCAGGATATAAGCTCTCCAAAGCTCTTTTCCAGCCACCATCTTGTTTGTAAGCTTTTGAATTGAGTCCAAAAGCTGCTCAGTAGATGTCCATCCCGTACGCGTACCCCAGTAGCCACGACAAGTTGCAACGGCAATATGTGTGTTTTTCAGAAAAGCATATAGGAATTTCTTGGGTGTCCAGGCGATCCGTTGGATGCAGTCGCAGATGTGGAGTATTTTTCTGGATTCGTTCTTGAGGTGTGGTGGCATGGTGTGGTGTAACATGTTGTTTTGATTGAGTGTTGGATCAGTTGTTTCTTTTCTCTTACAGAAATGCCGATCCAATGCCTGTGCTCTTACAGAACTGCAGAGGGTTAACTCTGTTGACAGTTCTATGGACTTATGATGGAGTTGGTTGTTGAATTGCCCAATCAAAGTCAAGAAAAACTGAGTCCAAAAAAACTCAGAACCCAGTAGAGACTCGCACGAGTTTATACACTCTCTGAGCTTGTGTCAGAATACGCGCAAGATGCTGGCCTCTCCGAATATGTGACCAAAAATTCAGGAAGAAAATCACAGCTGATGTGATGAGAGGATCAATTTTTCTCTCACCAAGAGGTGAAAAACTGCCCACGCAAGGAACTGCGTTTTGGGCGCAAGTCTATGCAGAGGATTCAGTTCGCTTGCGAACTGCGAGGCCCAGCCAGCGCTCTGCAGCAAAGACTTGTGTCAAGTTTGGTATCTTATACATACAGACTATGGCTACCATGTATGTACATATTCTGTCACCCAAGCTGGTGTGCAACAGATGATGAACACGCTGATCTGGCAGGATGCAATCAACTTTGCATTTACTGTCTCCTAATGGCTTTCTCCCCCAACGGCATCGAGATTGCTGGGCTCGTCGTGGCAAGCGTGTAAAGAAGACGCAAAAAAAGGGCGAGATCTTTCAATGTTTTTGGGGCAGGTTTTGATAAAGTAAGAAGTGTAAGATTTCAGAAACAGAAAGTGTAATATGAGAATGTATACAAAATAAATCCCATGAGGGAACAACAACTTGAAACAAAGACTAGTATTTATAGAGGAGATACGCGTCTTGAGTTTTGTCTTTGAGATTTTACATGAATTGGAAAAGAAAGTACAACGTAACCGCATATAAACTGAAACTAGAATCTATCCAAACTTGATACAAAACCAATCCATGAGGGAGGATACTGAACCGAGGAATTGTTGACATCTGACTGATCTTTCTCATGCGAAAACTTGAAACTTGCTGAAATTTTATGCTTTGATTTTTGGAGTTTTTTGATCTGTTTTTGCCTGTTGTTGACAAAATGACCGGCCATGCACCTAGAACAGCACCCGCAGAGCCTTGTCAGGGGTCAAAATAATAGGCTCAGTACCAAACTTTTCATGAGACAGTTCCAAATAAGGGTGAAGAGAGGGGGAAAACAGGCCGCCCCGTTCCCAAGAGTCATCCACGGCAGAACCACCCCGCCATCGCACCAGGTACTCATGCTTTGCCTTGGCCGGGGACCAATAGCCCAGCAGTGCCTCAATGTTCAGGATGCAACCGGGCCGGGTCAACCCGCTTCCGACCCGTGACCCAGTGGTTATTGGGGCGGGTTTGGGCACAATTGAGACCAAGAAACCAAAAGTCCGACCCGACCCGCTTAGACCCGCCTCCAAGGTGGGCCGGGTTTGGGGAGATCATTTCTTTTTTGGGTTGACCCGCCGACCCGGCAGTAGACCCGCTTCAGCAGTGTGTATTTATAATGATTATAAATTTGAGGATCTGTGAGGGACTATGTATTTATGTATTTGAAAATTTGTCCTTGCATCTTCTTGCCCATCATCAATTGTGATCTTTCTAGTCTCTGACTTCCAACTTGTCTCATTGAGCCATCAACATTCAGCCATGCAAAAACCAAGATCCTCCACAAGGCCTCAACCTCCTTCTTCTACCAATTCTGAGAAATCTGAAAATGAGCGGATCTTGAAGAAAACAAAACAGTCTCAGATCACAGCCACCAGTCCTGCCGAATCTGAAGTTGAAATTCAAATCACTGGTGAAACTATCACCAATACCCCAGCTACTTCAACTCAGAAAAATCCCATTGCAGCCACTGCAACATCCAACACAAACAGCTCATCAACAACAACTACCAATGCCACGGTAAGCAAGGGATCAGAAAACCCAAGCAAGAAAATCCAGTCACAGCGTAAAACCACCAGCAACATCTGGAAGCACTTCAAGGCCAAAGGCAAAGGTCTGCTTTTTTCATCTGTTATATTATTTAGTGGATCATTGACATAAACCAACTAGTGGTACTGTACTGTAAATAAAAGGCGAGAATAAAATGGCAAACTGCCGATACTGTCAAAAGGAGATGTGTGCAAAACCCTCTGGTGGAACCAAATCACTTTGGCGACATCTTGATCGATGTGGTTGTTACCAATCCAAGACCAAACAGGTGTTGGTGAAGATGCCTCCAAATTCCCAAAATTCACCATCAACTTGGATCTTCTCTCAGAAGGAGTCCCGTTATCTCCTTACAAAGCTCATAATTGCCGACGAGAAACCTTTTACCTTGGTTGAGCATCCCATCTTCAAGGCTTTTATTTCATCATTGCAACCAAAATTCAAGCTCTATGGCTGCACAACCATCAAGAAAGACGTACTCAACATGTATGACTCCTTGATAGAAATCGTTGCCCGCAAAATTTCCAAAGTGGATTGAATAGCTTTAACCACCAATCTCTGGACTTCATCTAGTCAGACACCCTTCATGGTTGTCTCAGCGCATTTTATCACAGCTGATTGGACAATGCAGAAACGCCTCATATCTTTCAAGAAGCTGCCACCACCTCACAGCAGAGTTGTTATATCCGATCAGTTAATCTTGGTGATCATGGAGTGGAAAGCACTTGATAAAGTTGCATTCATCACTGTTGACAATGCCTCCTCAAATGATGTTGCGGTGGCGCAAGTATCCTCTATCCTGAAAGACAAAAGCAAATATCCTCCAGACATGCAAGGGAAATTCTTCCACGTACGATGCACCGCTCACGTCATCAACCTAATTGTCAAAGATGGATTGAAGACTCTAGCTACGTCTATCAGCAAAATTCGTGAAACTGTCCGCCATTTCAAAAGTACTCCAGCACAAAGAAAGCAATTTGCCGATGCAATCCAACAATCAAATGTCACCAAGAAAGCTTGGCCATCAACAGACGTGCCAACTCGCTGGAACTCCACCTATCTCATGCTCAAATCAGCCTTACCTTACCGGGAGGTATTCTCAAAAATATCCGACAACAATGCAAATTATCTCAACTGTCCTAGCCCCAAGGAGTGGAAAAAGATTGTGATGATGAAAGATTTTCTAGAAATCTTCAATACAGGTATGTCTCTTTTAATTCTACTCTTTGTTTGATAATGATCCTCCTGGACCACCTAACAAACAAAACGGTTGTTTCTGTTCAGCTACATTGAAATTAGGAATGACCCCTCACCCAACTGCGCATATGACATATATGAACATGACTAAAATTAATAAGCAACTCAAGGATAGCATTGAGTCCGGTCCACCTTACATTGCCGACATAATCGAACCTATGCAAGAGAAGTACAACAAGTACTGGAAAATAATGGAGCATTTTGCCGCTATCACCGTTGTCTTTGATCCGCGCTACAAGCTATCTCTCCTTGAATTTCTTCTTGCTGACAAATTCGGATCAAACAAAGAGGCCATTGCAACCTGCCTCAAGAAAATCAAGGACGATATTTGCACTTGGTATGACGAAGTTGCATCTCGGCAAGCTTCAAACAAGCCCGCCAATGCTTCACCAACATCAACCGAACCCAATTCGAACTCAAAATACCTGGAATCCAACCCAGAGGCGCGATTCAAGGCTTATCTTGCTGGGAAGAAAACCAAAACGAGCTGGGGAACAGCTGAAATTGACCTGTACCTGGAAGAATTGACTGTCCCCATCAATTCTCCATCATTTGACATTCTCAAATGGTGGAGTATTAATTCTCTCCGGTTGCCTACACTCGCCATTCTAGCAAAAACCATTCTGATGACTCCAATGACGTCAATTGCATCAGAATCGGCCTTCTCAACTGGCGGCCGTGTACTCAGTGACTCTAGAAACCGCCTGAAGCCAGCGACTCTCGAGGCCCTCATTTGCGGACAGGACTGGATTTTCACAAATGAAGGCCTTAACAAAAGCCAAGCAGTCACTGGAGACGTTGCCGAATATGACTTGTCTGGATCTGATTAATTCTTTTTACTTCTTCTCTTGAGTCTCTATTATTCTTTATTGTTCCTTTCAAGATCTCATATATCAAATCAAATACACATTCAAAAAACTGCGTCTCTACATACTTGATAATAAACAACCACAAGTATGTAAATAAATAGTTAAAAAATATTATACACACTAATACATGAGTAATGCATATTTCAGACTGCTAAAATTGGTTTGACCCGCAACCCAACTCGACCTGACCCTGACCCTAATCAATCACACTCAGGTGCGGGTTTGGGCTGGAAATTTCAGATTCTGACCCGACCCGACCCGACCCAGACCTCCAAAGAGTCGGGTTTGGGCAGTATTTTCTGACCCAAACCCAACCCGGTTGCATCCTGACTCAATGTCAGCCTCGTCCCAGAAGTGAGGGTTCAGCAAAGCCGGCCCTCTGGGTGCCTTAGAGCCAAGTCAATGAGGATAAGACTTCGGGTCAAGAAAGGGGAGGAGTAGGGAGGTGTGAAAGACAGGATGGAGACAAGAGAGATCTTTTGGAAGAACCAGATGATACACACTGTTGCCCATAGCCAAATCTACGCGAAAGGGGCCCAGACGCTTGAAATCCAATTTTGGGGAGGGGCGGGTTGTGGCAATGTTACAATGGAGCAGCCACACCCAATCCCCCGCCTTATACGTTGGGGCCTCTCTGGTGCGGTGGTCAAAATACTTCTTCTGGATCTCTTTTGCCCAACTGACATTGTCCGCCAGAGTTTCTTGCACTAGTGTGATCTTGCTGAGAAATTCCTCTGCCGCCGGAACTTGGGAACCGCCATTGAACATATTTGTTCGCGGATGAAAAGCGTATTGCAAAAAAAATGGAGAGAAACCAGTGGAGGCAGAGACGGAAGAGTTGAAAACAAGCTCAGCTAAAGGCAGAAGAGACAACCAATCATCCTGACGATCAGAGACAAAGTGGCGTAGAAACGTCTCCACCATTTGATTTGTCCTTTCCGTTTGACCGTCCGTCCAAGGGTGCCATGCGGTGGAAGGAGCGGCTTGAACCCGCAAGAGACGTTGGACCTCTCTCCAAAACTTTGACACGAATAACAAACCCCTGTCAGAAATGATCTTGTCAGGTAGTCCATGTAAACAGATGAAGCAATTGAAGAAAGCCAACGCAAATTCCTCTGCCGACCAGGTCTCGTTCACCAATATCAAATGAACTCCCTTGCTGAAATGATCCACAATTACCAGAACTGAATCAAACCCGGAGGACACGGGCAATTTGACAATGAAGTCAATCCCAATGCAACTCCACGGCTGATCGGGAACCTGCAAAGAATGCATGTGACCAGGGGGCTTCCGTGTTGAATCTTTTGCACGCTGACAAGAGAAGCACGGCTTAACATATGCAATGACATCCTTCCGCATGCCAGGCCACGTGACAGTTTGCCCAAGCAAGTCCAAGGTCTTCATAGAGCCAAGGTGTCCTGCCAAGGGGTCATTGTGGAATTGGTGTAGGACCCGTGGTCGAAGCAACGGGGGAACAAACACGCGCCCTTGATGCCACCACAAGTCACCCTGCTTCCTTAGCCTGTCAAGCTCGATTGTATCCGGTGGCTCCTTGGCGTAGGCGGTATGTAACAAGGTCCTAAATTCTGGCAACGGAGGGCAAAGGAAAAAATCAGTGTCAGCAGAGTCCCCCAATGGCGTCACCGCCAGAGAAGTCAAAACTTCCCCCAAATCCACGTCCAGACCAGTATCCAAGGTTTGTCCTTCTTTCAATTGTAACCCTTCAGGGGTGTTGACAAACATCTGCCGTTTGGTATCTACTTCTTCTACTTCCGGAAGATAATTGGGACGTTGGGAGGCTGGATCTGCGGGGTTAATCTTTCCTGGAATGTGCTTGATGACAAAATGAAACAAAGCAAGGTAAGCTGCCCAACAAGCCTGTCGATCTGACAGGTTTTTACTTTTCCTGAAATATTGGAGGTTTGAGTGATCCGACATGACTTCCACCGGTTTAGGCGTGTCTATCAGCCAGGCCCGCCATTGCACAAAAGCCTGCACGATTGCTCCAAGCTCCTGATCGTGAACTTGCCAAGAGGATTCATTTTCCGCCCATTTCTTTGATAGGAAAGATACCGGTCAAATCACCCCGGTTACATTGCGCTGAGATAAAACAGCCGACAGAGCGTACTTAGAACTGTCAACGTATAATATCCGAAGTTTTGCAAAATCGAAGTGTTGCAACAGGGGAGCACTCCTGAAACACTCTTTCAAAGACTCAAATGAAGATCTGGACTTAGCTAAATGAATGTCCTGGACTACATCCACATCCGACTTGGTCAAATTGGTAAGTGGAGCCGCGACATCCAAAAAAACCTGAATAAACTTCCTGTAGAAATTGATAAATCCCAGGAATTTATTCAGTTCTTTCAGGTTCTTTGGATATGGCCAATCAAGTGTAGTACTCAGCTTGCTCTGCTCCATAGTGATCCCTTCCAACGAAATGGTGAACCCGAGAAACGAGAACCTGTCCGCGTAAAATTGACACTTTTCCGGCGAAGCATAAAGGTAATGCTCTTTCAGTCAGTCAAGGACTTGAGTGATGTGGCGTTGGTGCTCGTCCCTGGTTTTAGAGAAAATCAAGATGTCGTCGATGTAAACAAAACAAGAGATGTTCAGTACTTCGCGCAACACATATTGGATAAAACGCTGAAAACAGGCAGGCGCGTTGGCCAGGCCAAACAGCATGACTAAATACTTGTAGAGACCCCAGGGAGTTTGGAATGCTGTCTTCCACTCATGCCCTTCCGCTACTCGCAGCAAATTGAATGCTGCTTTCAGATTGATCTTCTTGTAAAACCTACACCCCTGCAGCTGATTTAACAGCTGTCCCAAGATCGGGATGGGACAGCTATTGCGGATGGTCATGGCATTCAAACCGCGATAGTCCACGCAGGGGCAAGGTTTCTTACCTGGTACTCTCACAAAAAATATAGGCGCAGAAGCGCTCGAGGAAGACACCCTAATAAACCCCTTCTTCAAATTCTTGTCAATATAAGATTTCAATTGGCTTTTCTCATCTAACAACAAATTGTACAGACCCCCAAAGGGGGGGACAGATCCCTCCTTAAGATTAATGGAAATGTCCATGCTTCTATGGGGAGGGAGCGTACAATTCATCTGCGGACAAAAGACGTCAGCAAATTTCTCAAATTTGGGAGGAAGAGATATGGGAGAGGGAGGAGGAATGACAGGAGGCAGCACTTTACCTTCAGGCTTCCCTCCCAGCGATGATGTTTCCATCACATAGAGGGGGGCCGACCCGAGTGTAAATTGATGACCTCCCTGCTTACTACCCAAGGCTACCCAGCCTTGACAATCCAACCAAGGCAACCCAAAGATTGCATTGATGGACCCAAGCCAAGTGACGCCAAAAGAACTGGAAAGGGGAACTGGTTTCGAGTCAATGGACAAGAGTTGGATGACGCCAACCCATTCCTGCGTGACCAAGCCGCCCACCCCTTCTCGCCCGTCAAATCCTACACAGCGTATTGGGTTCTTGCGTTGATGGAGCTTGAGGTTGTGTCGACGGATGAACTCCTCGCTGACAAAATTTGCCATTGCCCCAGTGTCGACTAGAACGTTTGCCGCAACCATGATTCCCTCCGGCCCCTTAAACATTGCTGGAACAATTAGACATCCGCCCTTTGAACAATCCAATCAAACCTGCACCGTGTTGACCGGAACGTTGACAGCCAAACATGATGGCTCCTTGTAGTCGTCATATTCTTTGTCAAAATTCTGGTAATTGCCCATAACTTGCTCCGCCGCTAGGGATGGATCATCATCAGCAATCGGATCCAACTCTGGTTGATAGGTGAGAGGGGGAGCAGCCGCAGGCTGTTGAGTGGCCAAAGAAATTGCCGAGACCTCCGCGGTGGGGTTTTGTCGATTACGCTTGATGAAAAGTTTGCGCTGTTCAACGGAGACCGGGAGATTCAAGCAATTCAAGCTCCCCGTGTGGGTTATCGGGATGACTGGTTTCAAGCAACGGAAGCATAACTTCTTGTTGCGACATATGGAGCGTGATTGATCATACAACAAGCTAAGGTGACTGCCTGGTCGGGTCATTGTTGCGTTGATTTCCATTGCGTTGGGGTCATGCACAGGGGTTGAAGACTGATGTGGCGGCGGTTGGGAAAATCCCGGAGGGGGGGCAGATGACAACGGTCTGTGGCAAGCATGGTTGGCCAAATCAGGGGGCAGAAGCGCCAAGAGGTTGAGTTGAGCCGCCGCCTCTGTTGCGAGTTCCATGCGAGCCTTGAGCGTGTCCGCCGCCCTCCATTTCTTGCTCATCGCCTTGTGAATGATCCGCGGATTTAAACCAGAAACATAGCGTTCAATTCTGGCCGCCTCCACATCCTCAACAAGATAAACAAGAGAACAGAATCTGGAATTATACTCCCCAATTGTGGAGTCCCGCTGCTTGCACGCCGCGAGAGCCCTCTTGGCATTCTCCTTCATAAACCAATCACCAAAAACCAAGATCAAGCCTTTGATGAACGCCTCCACCGAGAGTAGAACTGGAATCGTGAATTCAATGCCATCCAAGTCGGCATATGGACTGAAGTTCCCTTGGCGACGCATGTTGTTGTTGACCAACAAAGTGTACCAGTTTTCCGCTGGAGAAGCGTTCTTCCAATGGTCCAAGGGTTGATACCCAAAGTGTCGTGAGATCCAAACGATCCTCCTGGATTCCGACTGGAAAAGGGAAGCTCTTGGTTGGAGAAAATCACAGATTGCGCGTAAGAAGGTAAGCAAATGGGACGGTTCACCTGAGAACCACAGATCCGGGATCTTCATCGGCTCCATCCAAGCAAGGTGATTGAATTCCGGTGCTCCCGGTGCGCGGTAATATCCCGCTGGACCGTGCGGCGGTGGCGGGTGTGAATGCTGTTGGGGATGGTCAAAGCAGAGGTGGGGTGCTTCATGCGGCTGATAATACATTCTGGGTTGGAATTGCGGCTGTCCACCAGTGGTTTGCGGTGGTGACGGATGTTGGGGAGGGTTTGGCTGTTGCGTGTTAAACATTGGCGCGTTCCTCATCATCTCCATAACTTCTGTCAAGGCGCCCTCTGCACGTGCGACATCCAGGGTTAGTCGTTCAACTCGCGCATCCGACGCGGTGTTGGCCTGGGGTGGAACATTGGCGCCCGAAGGAGGGTCTTCCGCCAGCATGATGGCAAGTGGAGCTGGTGGAAGGCCACGGATGCGCAACAAAGGCAAGGAAGGCGGAGTGGCCGAGGATTCCTGGGAGGGGTGATCAGATGGAGAGGTGGGGAGGGGGGGATAAGACGGGCTTGGGAGGGCCTGAAGCCAAAGCCGTGGGGGAATTTGTCGTGTCTGTAGAGGTGGAAGTGAGGGTCAGGAAGGATTAACAAGGTATGAGGAACATGGAGGAGGTGGGGGGGGAGAAGGGATAGACGCTGGGTTCCGCGTGGTAAACCAAATGGATGAATGAGATTGTGAAGAAGTGGCAGGTGTGGAGGAAGAAATAAGGGGAAGGTTCTGGTCGGCAGGACAAAAGACATCAGGTGTATTTTCAGGATTGTCAGACAGTTTGACGGATTTCAGGTGAGATAAGGGGAGAAGGATATTCAGGTTTTAGCAGGGAGCAGGTGCACAGGGTTCAGGATTAAGTTGATATGTGGGATTTATAATGTAAAGAACACGCAAAAACAGGGCAAGATCTTTCAATGTTTTTGGGGCAGGTTTTGATAAAGTAAGAAGTGTAACATTTCAGAAACAGAAAGTGTAATATGAGAATGTATACAAAATAAATCCCATGAGGGAACAACAACTTGAAACAAAGACTAGTATTTATAGAGGAGATATGTGTCTATGATCCGACACGTCTTGAGTTTTGTCTGAGATTTTACATGAATTGGAAAAGAAAATACAACGTAACTGCATATAAACTGAAACTAGAATCTATCCAAACTTGATCCGAAACCGATCCATGAGGGAGGATACTGAACCGAGGAATTGTTGACATCTGACTGATCTTTGTCATGCGAAAACTTGAAACTTGCTGAAATTTTATGCTTTGATTTCTTGAGTTTTTCGATCTGTTTTTGCCTGTTGTTGACAGAGCGGGGGGCACTGGAAGAAGAAACGATGTGTTTCCCAAACTTAACACAAGTCCCTCGGCCTGCCGCAGGCAGGCGCCTCCCGTCAGGGAGGGACTTGCATGTAAAGTCGGGTTATTGGCCTGAGAGCATCCACCAAAATAATCAAAATTCCACAAAATCCGCCAAAACCACACCTCAATCTTCGACCTTTGAGATGCCGTTGGTACCACAGAATAAGCTGATTTTTCTTCAAATTATCATATAATTTTTATGACAAAATGTTGCATTGTACACAAGTTATGGTCCTTGAACACTTTAGTAAAAAATCAATATCCGGTACATCTTTTGCCGGATCTCTGCCACTCGATGTCCGATCTCACGTCCCGCTGACAGCTCACAACACCTATTAAGTTGTCCACTCCTCGAGGCTTGACAGCATGAACATTTACATTGTATGTACACACTTCTGCGGGTGGGATCCGGGATCCGGCAAACCAAAGAAAGTAGAACAAAAATGCCAATGGAAGAGACCTTCTCAAAATCAAGGTCAAGCTTGCAGTTTTGATCAAAACAAATTTCTTTTTTTTATAAACATAGTGAGGATACTAGGCTAGAACTCTGCCAACTCACAATTGCAAAAAACTTGTTTCTTTTTGAGTTACAAATTTTTGAAGGCAAAAAATGCGAAAAATCCTCCTCAAACCTTAAACTCTCAGGCCATAAGTACGACTTAGCACATAAGCCTCTCCTTCGGAGAGCGTCGCTTCGCGACGCGGGGCCCCCCCGGGACCCCTCCGATCGAGAGGCTTAGTTAAGCTCGGTGTTTCCGATCAGAGTGGAGATCGATCGGTGACAAACGAAGTAAAATTATATACCCCTGCGGAAAATAAGTGACCCTATGTAATAACACAAACGCTCAGTGACAGGGTACAGCAGGGAACACAGGGAAGCCATGCCAGACAGTTTGTTGAGAGCTTTGTTGAGAAGACCATCTGCCTTGGTCGGCAGCACGCCGTCCCCTGCCCAAACAAATTAAGCTCACCAAACGGGTTTCAAAAAAAAAGGAAAAAAAAGGGGGCTGAGAATCAAGAATATATCGTAGATGGGATGATTCATTTCTTTTTCTTGGGTGCCTCTTTCACGAATGGTAAGAACTCTCGGCCTTGCATGTAAGGCCTGAGAACAGGTGGGATCACGAGGCCCTATTATCATACATGCCGTGTGGACAAGGAATTCCAAATGATGTGGAATGTTTGTATGTGCGGAATGAAGACAAGAAGGAGAAGGGCCGATGTCAAGATGATAATGAGGGAAAAGAGAAGAGCCAAGTATCAGTCATCAGATACAAATGAGCGCGCCCATCCTGGGAGGAAAGTAAGATAAATGGATGGCGACCAACCTCAGGAGTCTGGTAGTTCTCTACCAAGCAACAGAGCGCTCTTTCCGTCGCACAAAGAGTGCCGTTGAGCATGTGCACATAAACCTTCTGCGTGTCCCCCTGCTTCTTCACCCCGCATCTGACTTCGAGGCTTCTAGATTCTGCATAATTTAATGTGTGAAGAAGTGTTGGTGAGTGAGTCGAAGAGCCAGTCGCGGAAAAGAATAAGCCGACTGAAGAAAAGGAGGGGAGGAGAAGGAATGAGAACGTACGATAATCGGTACAGTTACTGACGGAAACGAGTTCCTTGAACTCGCCCATCGCGGGGAACCAGGCCTCCAAGTCAGCCTTCTTAGCGGCGGCGTTGTTCAGTGCTCCACTGACGATGGCCACCAGCCGGTATCCGATCCCCAGCGACTGGTAGAAGTCCTCAGAGTTCTGCACCATCTCCTCAAACATCTCCCATGATTTCGAAGGGTCCGTAATGCAGAACTGTTCCACTTTCTCAAACTGATGCACCCGGAATATCCCCCATGTATCCCGCCCATGCGACCCTGCCTCTTTCCTGAAACATGTCGAATATCCTGCGTACCTGAAAAACACACAGGCACATGTGCACAAAATATTAGTGGTCAGATCTCAGATCAAATTTATTCTCAAGATACAACTAACCTGAGAGGAAGTTGCTCCTTTGGTTTTTCAAACCACTCGTCTGAGTGATACGCCGATAAGGGTTGTTCAGAGGTGGCAATAAGATATTTGTCGTCTTCTCCATCACCGGATAACTAGAAAGAGAACCAATTGATCCTGTCAGACCAAGAGTAATAAAGAAAAAAAAGTCTCCTAGCAATTGGTTAGGGAGGGTATAAAAGGGAAGTGTGTGGTACGCGTACGCGGTAAAGAGCCTCGTCGAATTCCTCCAATTGAGCGGTTTTAGCCATCAGCGCTTTGCGCATCATGAAGGGAGCCATAGTTTTCCGGAAGCCCTTTTGGCGCAAGAAGTCGAGGCCGTAGTTGATCAGTGCCTGGTTGAGGTCCACACCATCGTTGATCAGGAAGAAGCCCCGGTGCCCCGCCACTTTTGCCCCGCGCTCCAGATCCACCGCGTCCAACCTGTGCATCACCACATCGTGCGATAAGAAATCACCCCGCTTCTCAAACGGCTCGTTCGGCGCTGAGCTCCACGTTTTCAGAATCAGATTGTCATCCTAAAGATATTAATACCCGCATAAAAGATTAGTCCATTTAGGTGTTGAAGACGTATCACTGGTGTTTTGAGAGTAGTCTGGACGTACCTCCGTCATGCTAACCGGGACACTCTCGTGTACGATGTTGCCAATACTGCTGGCCCGAGTTTTCAACAGGCTTTCCGCATCCGACTCATCTTTCTCTAGCTGCTTTATCTTCTCATCTAACTGCTCCTTGGACGTCCATAGTTCCGGTTCCGGTTCTTTCTTCGCCTACCCAGAAGAAGAAGAAGAAGAAGAAGCATCAGCTGGAATCCAGGTATTTATTCATAATAAAGTGTTACTTTTGTTTTGTCAGGGAAAAAAGAAAAAGAAAAATGGAGATGAGAGGGATTGCACACTTTTTTAGCCTCGCCGATTTGTTTCTTGATCACGTTAGCTTGAGTGCGCGCTTCCTTCAACATGAAGCCGACTATTCTTTGAATTGTACAGCACAATTTTTTATTACATCGGGTCAGATCGTGCGGCAACCACCTGACGACGTATGCCGTGCTATAAAAAACCACTTGGAAAGAGAAAAAGACCTTTTGTCCAGCTGGTGTATAGCTCCAATACCTCATCGACGAGCGAAGCTGCCTTGTCTCCTCCTCGCTTTCGTTGAGAAGCTTTCACAAGCTCGGGGTTTCCGCCCTTGCCAGTCTATCCCAAGTTCCGTCACGTTTTACGTCCGTCATGTGGCGGGCACGGATGTCGTGTATCGTGGCATCAGTGAGAGTGACTTGCCCGGTAACTCGCTTCAAATCATGTTCGAAGAGAAGAACACTTACCTGTAACAATTGCAGCTCGATCATTTTGGGGTAGTGTAGTTGTGGCTTGCGATGTTTTTCTTTTTTCTCTCGAGAAGGTGTGGTTGTCTTGTGTTGCAAATCATTTCCGGTCTGGCTTCCCTCCGGGGACCGGGTCCACCTATCCCCCGGCCAGCAGCCCGGCCAGCTTTCACACGATCCCGAAGTGGGCATCGGGGGAGTAACAACAAACTGGTCTTCATCAACTAGCAAATATTGGTAGGCACTGGGGGTTGCGCAGCTGAATGGCCATAAACACCTAGGTGGCCATCACGTTTCTCGCTTTGATAGCCCATCCGTGGCTCATGGACTGAACACCGCCTTCTCAATTATTTATGGCAGTCCTTATTTCCAAAAAATAGTAGATTTGTAACATTTTTCACTTTTCTTTTTTTGGCACAGGGCTACATGCGTGGAGAAAGGATTGAGATAAGATGACGAAACAAAAGTATAAAAAAAAAAAAAAAAAAGCTGTCTCTTTTATAACCAACAAAATCACGAAAACACCACGTCAAAAGAAGACTCTTCGACATTCCTTCAAAAAATAAGAGAGCATGCATCGCAGATAAAATGAGACAAGGAACTGTGTCAATTGGAAGCTCAAAGTTGTAAGTCCGGTCCATGAGGGACTCCTTCGGCCGGACTGATATCCGAAAGATTTGTGGATAGTAAAATGGAACGGGTAACGTCAGCGCCGGAGCATCCATGATTTGGATCGTACTTGCAGTTGAAATTCGATTGCTCTGAATGAGGGAATGACGTCATTCTACACATGACCTCTGATGGTCAACAGCGCATACAGCGAGCTGTTTCCCGCACCAAAGAGCAGATTTCTTCTCCATTCGATTCCCTCCCTCATCCATCACTCTTGCCGAATCTACCATCATACATATTTGTGGAAGTCAACTGCTTAAATAAAACAAAACAAAAATGTCTTCACCCGACGCACTCCATGATTCCAAAGATCCCAGAGTATCCATCGATGCTGTATGTCATGAAGCTCCGTTGACCTTACCCGTCGAAATATCTGGCTTGACCCTTGTTGACCGGGCCTGTTTCTTTTCCAATGCGCTTGATCCCCGCTGTGCAAAATTGTAGGTGATAGAGGAATACCATTCCTCTGGTATCCCCGACAAACAATCCAACCGATGGTTCTCTTATGTTTCCTCAATCTACCTTGTCTTGTTGGCGCTCCCGCTGATCGCCTTTCCACGCTTCCTCCTCATGATCCTGGGGCCCTGGTTGGTCAACGAAACTCAATTACCTGGAGATGGTGGGATCATCGGAGCTTACAGACCATTGAACGCGTTGGAAAATTATCTTGCGGTTGGCTCTTCATATTTCTTTCCCCCCTTGAAAATGAAAAAAGATGACGGTCGACTGATCAATATTTGAAATTCCCTTGTTGGGCGCTCTCATCCAAAATGAAAAACACCCTTAGCGATTGGTCGGACTTAGTTTCCTCACTTTGGCCGCGCTCATCGTCCTCCAAACGGGCGCGGTTCCAGTCTCGTCTTCCTTAGCTTATGGGAGCGATGCCACCACGAGCGCTTCCCCTTATCGCCAACCTACGATCTTCTTTTCCACGTTATTTTTCTCGCTCTTTGGATTGTCTTCCTGGAACATTGGCTTGAAGCTGGTCGCCGTCCCTGGCATGGTTCTCGGGGCGGGTGGCCTTTGGATCTTGCTCTTTGCTGGTGATGTAAATCTCTTGCCCTTTTCCCGTACTTTCGCTGCAAACAAATGATGAGGTCCTCACTTATTGACCTTCGGTGACAATACCCTTGCCCAGCCAATGGCTCATGGAAAGAGAAGCCATGCGATCTTTGGAGACTCGAAATCCGCTTGATGAAACGTTTGATTCATCCAAATATGCTTTTAAACAGAAAGGAAAACTCTACTTGAGGACTTCATTCAAATTATATGTACCTTTTACATCCTAAAAAAGCCAAACTTATCATGCATCAAAAAAATTTCCTGCTTCTAGGTGAATGAGATCAATTGTGGAATGAGGCTGAGAAGTCTATGAAAAATTGACTTTATTTTTATGACTACACAAGAGGCAAAGAGTCAGTAAGAATGAGATTCATTTTGAGTGGAATTTCGTTAAAGCATCTCCACCGCGGGGTGGAAATCGCGGGTGTAAACCCAATTTCCACCCCGCGCGGCAAAACCTATGCCCCACCGGGGGGTGTAAATCCGGAGCTAGACTTATTGCAAGTGTAAAAAACATCAACTCAAGTGTAGTTCTAGCTCCTCGCTAGATCCGACTACACCCTGTGACACCAACCATTACCGGTGAAATCAATCACCAGAGAATTATATGTCTAGCTCTTCTCTCATTTTAAATCAATTGTCTAAATTTCTTAACTCACCTCAGTCTGTCTTTGCGCATAATGAATCTGATTTTCACGCTAAAACTTCCCTAATGTGCCCAAAAAATTAGAAGAACTTGAAGATGAACATTCCAAGTATTCTAATGATGATTTGGCGGATAAAATTAACAGATTAGAAGACATGTTTCATGCTAATACTGAACATATAATTAACAGAATTAATAAAAATGTCATTAACACTTTACACGCCCAAAATGTTCGTCGGACCGCCCTGCGATGCAGCAACACAGCCCAATTTAAATTTAAAATTCAAAATGGGGATGCATCATGCAGGATTTACACTTGCAATCTGCACTCCCCGGTGGAGATGCTCTTAGTAAAAACATGTTAACATTTTCCAAGTCACTTTCAAAAAGTCTTGGGAATTGAATATGCAACCCCCCAGGATTGAAGTAACAAACTACCTGCTTGCCAAGCAGGTGCGTATACCTGCTTGGCCAGCAGGTTAACCTGCCGGCTGAGCAGGTACAGGTATGTGGTTGGCTAGCATGTGTGTACCTTCCGGCCAAGCAGGTATGTGTCCCTGCTTGGCCAGCAGGTTGGCCTGTTGGCCAAGCAGGTAGGTCTATATGCTTGGCCAGCCAATTAATGTCAGCCTCTGTGATGCCAAGGGTGTACCTTTTAGCTACACAAGGTGATAAGATTGGGGTAAACTCACATAGAAGTGAAGTAATAGTAGAAGAAAAGGAGATAAAAAAAAGTTCTTTTTACAGAGGGGCCTGCTGGTACAGGGGTGTTTGTAGGTGCCCTCCAAATTAGAGACTGCTGGCGCAGGGTGGTATCTGATTTATTTAACAAGGGGTTTCTGCCCAACAGAAGATGGTACCCAAGAGTATTTCCAATTAAGGAACCAGAGTAGGGACAGAAGGAGGTAGAAATACTCACGATTAGTATTCCATGTCAAAAAGACACGTAGGAGGGGGGTGTTGCACAGCTGTTGGGCACAAATCAAAGAGTTTCTGAACAAGAGCTGAACACCAGAAGGGGGTTTTAATGATGGTGAACACCACACAATAAACAGGCAAAGAACAGGCGCTGGCAGTTGAATACTGGATGTAGGTGTAGTTGGTTAACTGTAATAATGAATGATGATGGGGAACAGCATTTTGGCGTGGAAAGAGGGCTCTATATATACTAATTTCACTCATAGTAGAGGACCTTTCCTGCCTGTGTGCGTGTAGTTACTGAATTTCAGCGCAATGTGGCCAATTTGGGAAATTGGCACTAACAAGGCTCATCCCAATGGCACTGCTGGTCATTATTGTTGAAGTTCTTTCTCTGCCCTCTCTCCCTCATTTCTTTTTCTTGAATCTTCCTGAATCAGACTGAATAATAATCAGATAGTAGCTTGTTTTTTGTGCTGATTTCTCACAACTCATGTCTCAATTTTGATTGTCTTCTTTTCCTGATTCATAGTCTGATTCATAAAATCTGGTTACTCAGAATTAACACCTCTCAGTATTTGTGATTTGAAACATTTCATTTTTGACTGACTCATCTAGCCTAACTAAAAGAGACTGAGATGTTTTGTCCGGTTTGTCTTTTTCAAAAGATCTGTTTTATCTTCTCTCAGATTTTATTCATTTCTCATACCACATTGTGAACCTCATGTATCTAGTCTATTCAAATTGAGCCTAGTTAAATGAGAATAAAAACCATCGGTTCTTTCATTCTTTTTCCGTGAACCTTTCCCAAAAAGTGCCCCACCCTTTTTTGTGCAAACTCCTTTTCTTTCTTTAATCTCTTGCCACCAGTCCAAAAACTCACAGACCGTTCACCAAGAGGAGGCATCCTCTCGGCAGAAAGGCGCAGACCGTTCACCAAGAGGAGCCTGCACAAACCAGTCACCAAGAGGAGTGACTCCTCTCGGTGACAGGCAAAAAACCGTTCACCAAGAGGAGCGGCTCCCCTTGGTGACCGGCACATACTGTTCACCAAGAGGAGTGACTCCTCTCCGTGACCGGCACATACTGTTCACCAAGAGGAGTGACTCCTCTCGGTGAACGGCACATACTGTTCACCAAGAGGAGTGACTCCTCTCGGTGACCGGCACAAACTGTTCAACGAGAAGAGTCACTCCTCTTGGTGAACGGTCTGTGCCGGTCACCGGGAGGAGTGAGAGGAGTGACTCCTCTTGGTCACCGGCACAGACCATTCGCCAAGAGGAGTCATCCTCTCGGTGAACAGTCTGTGCTGGTCACCAAGAGGAGTGCATACTCCTCTTGGTGACCGGCACAGACCAGTAACCAAGAGGAACATGCCCTCCTCTTGGTGACCCTTGTGTGCCGGCTACCGGGAGGAGTGCATACAGCTCTCGGCGAACGGTACAGACCAATCACCCCGGGCAGCACTCCCTCATCTTGGTGACCGGTCTGTGCTGGTTACTGAGGGGAGTGCGTACTCCTCTTGGTGACCAACACAGACCAATCACCAAGAGGAGCGGTGACCAGTCTGTGCCGGTTACCAAGAGGAGCCCATACGCCTCTCGGTGACCGGCACAGACCAATCACCAAGAGGAGCGGTGACCTGTCTGTGCCGGTGACTGAGAGGAGCTTGTACTCCTCTCGGTGACCAGCACAGACTGATCACCAAGAGGAGCGGTGACCATGAGGAGTGCATACTTGGTGACCGACACAGACCAGTGATCACGCGGAGTGAGTACGGGTCATTGAGAGGAGTGTATGCACTCTTCCCCATGATTGGTACAGTACTGGCCATTGAGAGGAGTGTACTTACTCCTTGTGATGGCCGGTACTATACCGGCCATCAGAGGTGTGTAATTCTCCTCTTGATGGCTGGTAAATTTCCATCCAACTATCCCCAACAATCTTTTTTACATGTGAGACTTTGCATGGTATAAAGAACTGTAAGAGAAAAGCTTGTCAAATTACATAATTGAGGGGCAGAACACAGTTTACCAGGATTGATTTGCAATGCTTGTAAGCTTTGTTGTGTAAAATTCTTGGTGGAATCCCTACTGTAGAATTTTACAAGCAGCTTTTTACAAGGGTGTAATTTACAAGGATCAAAAATAAGTGTAAGGCTGGTAAAAATACATAAACCCCCCATCAATATGTAATTTTACAACCCTTCTGTTTCACAAGGCATAAGCCTTGTAAAAAAATACTTGTAAAATTCTCCTACCCCCTTAGGTATTCAAGGTTTTTATGAATGAAACCTTAAAAATCCGCCACGTAGACTCTACCTGAACCATATTTATACCTGCATATGGCTGGTAACTAGGGACTGGCCTATTTCAACGCATTTGGCCAATTACCAATTGGATTATATAATCCACGCGCGGGGCTGGAGGTTTAAACCTCATTTGGGTCTATCTCCCAAACTATACACAACACCTCATTTTACGTCCATTTCTGGACATTTCACATACAGTATGTATATGTCAGACATACATACGTGTGTAATGTCTGTGTGACACATGTATGCGGCTGATTCTTACGGGTACTTGGTTCAAGGTGAAGGAGTAGGAATTTAGGGGTACCTCCAGTGAGGGAACCTACATTGTTTTACATGAGGATATGACATAATATTCTAAGTTATCCTCAAGTTTTAGAAGTTATTCATATTTTTTGTAAGAAGTAGTTATTTATTTTGATTCTAACTTATTTTCAAGGGTCCAGAACTTTGTTAATGTTATTGGCTAAAAATAAGGTTTCTAGTTATTATGTGTTACTATAGTTACTTTACATTTATCCCTTAGTTTGTGTATGTTTTACTCATGTTTGTACTGATGTATTTACTGTTTTAACTATATACATAGGGCAATAATGTCTGTTTTGAGTATTTTAATGTTTGTTTGATTTATCTCTTATTGTTAAGTTTCATTGTCAGGTTGGCTCTAACTTAGTATATATTGGTGGGCCAACCATTGATCTAAAAATCATCAGTTCTGAACCACCAATGATAAAAAAGATTGGTTGGGGAATCAACCAAGCTTTCATTCATTGATGGCACCAAAAAACAGTCATTGGGCACCCTGCCTTTTCATTTTTAGGCAGGGCCCCAGTGTCACACTGTGTTGATGGCAATGGTCATTGGGCGCACTGCCTTGTCATTTTTAGGCGGGCCCACAGCATCACACCGTGTCACCCCAAGACAGATTTGGCAATATTTAAGAGGGCTGCTCTTCCACATCCTGTCTTCCCATCAACTCAGAAATCTTTAGTAATTCCAAGTCATCATTATCTTACTGCGCCACATCAGAAAAATGAACCGTGGAGAACAACATCCAACTGAGCACCAAAGAAGCAATATCAGAGCTAGATCACCTTTCCAATTAACTTTTTTCTCTGGATTAGAGTCTCCCTGAATCTTCTGTCTAACCTTTAACCCAGAGCAGAGCCAAACTTGGATCATTCACAAAGGATCCTTTCGTGATGGAAGCAACAGTCTAATTTTGGTCAACAATAGTGCCACTATTCCTTCTGCAGTACCATCCCCTTTTCCCAAATAAACATGTTGCCAATGACCTGGAAACCAACCAGCTTATCCGTCTCATCCAAGATTTATATGTGATGAGTCAAACCCCGGAATCACATCAAGAATCAATTCCTACTCACCAGAAGGATGTCGTGCATTGGGTTCCAGGAAGCCTCCAAACATGCAATGTCTGCTGGTAAGTTTTCTTGTCCCCCAGCATGTAAAGAAAGAATTTTCACATATTTTTCATTGTATTTGATTATTAATGGAATTTGATTGTGAATTGTATTTGATTTCAAAGGTGTTTATGGTCAGGCATTACACAATTCAAAATGAGAGATGATTTGGAACACTGGAATCAGCTTCCCTTCCAAGACTAATTTCTCTTGGGGTAAGTTTGGCACTTCTCAGAAGAAACCTTCAATAATTGCCAACATTTGATTGAGGCCTTTGGTTTATCCTCCTGGTCAGCGGCTGAGTGGAATGAGGTGATTAGGGGCGGACTTTTTTCCAATGTGGTAGTCACATCTGATAATTTTTCTAATGTGCCACATTGTGATCCAGACATAAGCAGCATGGCTTATGGGATATTTAGTTACATTGAAAAACCAAGAGGCCATCTGATTGTTCCACCTGCTGGTGTTTCAGGGCATGCATTCTGGTTTCCCAAAAACATGGCTTTTCAGTGTAACTGAATATCCCATAAGCCATTCCGTTTATGTCTTGATCACAATGTGAATGTGGCAAATTCAAGAAATTTTCAGATGTGACTACCACATTGGAAAAATGTCCACCCCTAATCTCCTCATTCCAATTGGCTGAGTGCTGACCAGGAGGTTAAACCAAAGGCTTCAATCAAATGTTGGCAATTAATGATGGTTTCTTCTGAGAAGTGCCAAACTTTCCCCATTTGAAATTGGTTGTGGAAGGGAAGTTGATTCCAGCGTTTCAAATCATCTCTCATTTTGTGTTGTACAATGCCTGACCTCCATGCACAAACAACTTTGAAATAAAATACAATTCACAACCAAATACAATGAACAATGTTTGAAAAAATCTTTCTTTACATGCTGGGGAAAAGAAAACTTACCAGAAGAAATTTGCATCTTTGGAGGCTCCCCAGAACCCAATGCACAACATCCTTCCGGTGAGTAGGAATTGATTCTCAATATGATTCCGGTTTTGAATCATCACGTGTAAATCTTGGATGAGACAGATAAGCTGGTTGGTTTCCAGGTCATTGACAACATAGCCATTTGGGAAGAAGGGGTGGTAGTGCACAAGGAATAAGATCCAAGCGGCACTATTGCTGACCACAATTAGACTGTTGCCTCCATCACAAAAGGATCCTTTGTGAATTATCAAATTGTGGCTCTGTTATGGGTTGAGGTTTAGATGGAAGATTCAGGGAGACTCTAATCCAGAGAAAAAAGTTGATTGGAAAGGCAATATAGCTCTGATATTGCGTCTTTGGAGCTCAGTTAGATGTTTTTCTCTGCAGTTCATTTTTCTCCTTCCCTGGGAGAGTCTAGGTAATCAATCATGTTTAGTGCTGGCCCAAAATAGTAGTTAGAGTAATGAATTGAAATAACAATTGGGACACACAGATAATTGTTGTGAGAGAGCCTTACCACCAGGCATTTGTGAGCCAATGAATAAAATAACAGTTGAAAGACTGTCTTTTCCCATTACCCCTCATAGGCAGGGACAAGACAAAAAAGAAGGACAAAGCAATGTAAAGGAGTCCTGATCATTTTGTTCATTTTCATCTTGTCAACCAAGTACTACTGGCTGAAATAAAATATCTGCATGAATGGAATCACAAACTTCACCTTTCTTCACTTTTATGTACCTCAAGTCATCCTTGATTTGAACTTGTTGGTTGGGTGCCAAATTGGTACATGTTGGACTTGACTCAAACAACAACATGTATATGAGTATTTCTTTCTTGTGTCCTATTAAAAATTCATTATCTGATCTTCTAAGAAGCTTCTATCCATCTCTGCACTTCTCCAGTTTGCAGCTGAATGAATTTTGAGACCTCCTGCCCACTCTTCCAGTGTGTGTGTGTTGAAAATATATATGAAACTCTGTTTTCAAGACAAGCACAAAATTATCATTTTTGTTTAAATGCTATGACCATAGTCTGGATTTGGAAGGCTGAATTAGTAAATAGACCTTTTCAACCAATCAATGAGGTTATCTTCAAAAATAAGGACATGGGCCTTTCCTCCCACACTTGGAGGGATGTAGCTACAGCCTAAACACATTTCTAAGAAAGTAGTGGAGTGATATTATCATACCACTTCTTCAAATCACAGAAATATAACTCAGGTAGATGACTCTTGGTGCAGGAGCCTTGATGAAATTCTTGCGCAGTCAAACTGATAGTACTTCAGAGTGAACTGATTGCTGTTTTACTCCATCATGATTCTTTCCAGAAAATTAAAATTAACTCAACTCAGAGCTCTCCAGGTTTTCCTATTTGCCAGAAAGGGGTCACCTGGCATGTTTGTTGAAGGTGGATATTTCTGGTAATCTTAGGAGATTCAATATGTTGAATTGCACTATGGGCCTATTATTAACTTCATTTGTCACCTTCATGGTGACTTGAAACCAAAAGAAAACAAAAGTGTACCATTCTTAAGGCCAGCATAGTCCATTGCTGGCCTCACATAGTTTCCAGGTATAAAGCCTCACCAAAACTGGATACACTCACCTCATTATGTGGACATAATTTGCGTATAGAATTTTATTTTTATAATTAATCCTTCTTGATTGGTTTGTTTGGCTAACATGGTGATGCCATGGTTTTCAAACACACTGACTGTATGTTTCGCTCTAACCTATCTTGACATATCCACCCCCCGTGAATACGATGAAAAGATGTTAGTGAGATGGAAATCAAGATGTAATCTGTATATCTCGTGACAAAAAGCAGCAAACACAAGGTAATTACAAAGGAAGGCCTCGGACAATGTAAAAATGAGAGATAAAAACAGACGACATGATGTGAGTTTTAGAAGCCTTTGACAGGTTTCTTATGGCCTGAGCTTTTCGAGTTTTTGTTACTGGAGTGATGATTGCCTTTAGCCTTGACGCCTTTTTTCTTATCCCGAATCTGATCCTTACGAGCTTGAATATTTTCACTACGTTTCTTCTGCTTATCTTCTTTAAGTTTTTCCACCACCTTGATCCTTTCGTCCCACTGGTGTTTCTTTTTCTTCTTCTCCTTAGTCTGTTTCGTGAGCGCTTTCTCGATCTTCTTACGATCGTCCATTACTTTCGTTCCGGAGGCTTGAAGACTGGCTTTCTCCCACTTCTTACTCTCCTCCGCCCTCTCCCGTGCTTCCGGAGTCAGTTTTGCCAAGTAGGCCTCTCGTCTATCCAACGCCGCCTTCGCTTCTTTCGGCTTCTTCGACGTCCACGATGGGTTCCTCGGTCCGTGCGAATTTGAAGCGTCTACTCCAACTGACTGCTTGACTTCGAACGATAATGACGAGAAAGCTAGATCGGGCTCCTGATTACAAGCGTTATTTTGTGCCGGCGACTTTGAGCCTTCAGCAGGCGTTAAGGATGCACTGGGCTTCTCGGATTTTGAGGGAGACGGGATAGGCTGATTTGAGATCGATGACGTTGTATGATCCTTGGAAGCATTTTTCTTGGGTTCAGCATCCGGATTAGATTTTCCTCCCTTCTGTAGATTTCCGGAGCCAGAGGGAGTATTAGAGGGTTTGGAAGATGCGCTGGAAGATTTTTTCTTGCTGTTTAGGCTTTGCTCTAATTTGAGTTGTTTCTCTCTTGAACGAGCCTCCTTCCGCTCCTTCCGTCTCCGATCACGCATCTCACCTCGTTTCTTCCTCTCGAGATCTAGAAGAGCATCTTTGCCGGTCACACCGGCAGCTTCGATATTTTCCGACGTCGGGTTGCTTCGCTGAGAGGATCCTTGAAGGGTTTCGATCCGTTTCTGAAGTTTGGCCTGGAGCTCGGCCCGAGATAGCTGAGGGGCCTGGGAAGAAGGCTTCTTGCTTGTTGCGTTCTCCTCATCACTTTTATGTGAGCTTTCTGCTGCATTTGGTCGGTCTAGTATCGATTCTGTTTTGTCCGTGCCGTTCTTATTTAACCCTTGGAGTTGGGGGATCGTAGGTAGCGTATCAGGGTCATACTGCAAATCATCAGAGAATATATCAGAATCCCAACAGATCGAAATGCAGTTGGAGGGATACGAACTTTGGCTCGTTTCTGGAGTCGCTTGGCTTCGGGGTCGATATGTTGGTGGGCTTTCTTATTCTTCTTTCCGGATTTCTGAGAGTTACTCGGGAAGGAAGTGAGGGAGAACTGATGCTGTGTGATATAATATTTCACTGGTATCATCCGCAATAGACCCTGGAACTTCTGGTCATGGGCCAGGATAGATGTCTGCCAAGAAAAAACACGGATCATCCATCAAGCTGGGAGTCAGTTAGAGCGTTCAATGAGCTGAATCGATAGGAGGTCGTACATACCCTCAGCTCCTCCAGCTCTTTCGGGTTTTCCTCTTCCATCGATTGAACAAAGTGTGAGTTCTCGTTCGACTTGGTTAACGACACACCGCACTGCTTTCCGGTTTTCCCGTTGTCCACCAAAAAAAATGGGGGTAATGGGTGGCCATATTGAATACAACACATATTGCATATCCCAACTCAAACTGCGCAGCCTAACCCTAGGGGTCAATGTGAAGACCTTTTAACCCTATTGCAAAGAACAGATGGTCTCTGAAAAGAAAAGTCCCTCTATTTGAACTCTGGGAGGAAAGAAAAGTCCCTCTATTTGAACTCTGGGAGGAAAGAAAAGTCCCTCTGTTTTGACTCTAGGACAGGGACAGAGTCCCACAGGGACCCTCGGAGGGGGACGCAATGCAACAGGTGGTTTCCCACTTGACCGCAAAAGAGGAGGGACTTGGTTAAATTGAAGAGGGTCTACATAATGCCATCCACAAACAGGAACCCAATACATGTGGCAAGGAACAGCAGTCTGCATACAGAGGCCTTGCTCGCTGGTATATGTCTGTCCAGTTCTGCAACCTCAATTCACGATGCACTCCAGATGAATGATGACCAAAACTGAAGCAGTTGCATGAGTGGAACTGGAAGAACGGGTGCTAACAAAACCCTTTCATGTATTTATCTCTGAAATGCCTATGACCTGGAAGAGAGTCCTCGGCATTCTCCTGGGATGAATCCACCGGAGAGTCTTCCTCCGTTAGAACCACGTGTTTCTGCATTGTAATCAACTTTTTTTTCAGAAAAGGGACCAATAATTAACTCTTTTTTTTCTCTTCAGAGACATGTTGACTTGCATCACAGGTATGCTGCATATGACGTACTCTCCTTTGCCATTTCCCGAAATCTTGACACGAATTAGCGACCATTCGTAAGCCTTTCCTTTGAGGCACATCAGAGTGACTGTAGTCTTGACTGGCGGTCGGTAGCCAATAAACCTAAATTGTACAACCATTGAAACAAAAAAAAACCCATCGGTTCTCAATACTTACGGTCCATGCGAAAGCATTCGGTGTTGCTATCGGTACTCATAAAGGTAAAGACTCGAAAAATCCAGCGTTACAGGACTCAACTAGTCTTCCATCAGGTTTCAACATCCGAAAAGCAAACTCCAGAAGTCCTTCTAAAACCTCGCTCATTTCCCAAGGCTTAGAGGGGGGCACATAGTCCGGTTTTCTAGGCGCAGAAGAAAAACCCCAAGAGAATCAGGATGGAGTTCAGCACGCCAGGCTTGAGTTGGGTGAGATAAATATTAAGAGGCAACTAACTTACTCGTGGGACCAGGTGCCGTCGGGTAGCTTATATGGCTCGTTTCGCATTTTTGATTGGTCCTTTCGCCCTAGACGTTTGGCCCCGGCTCGAACACCATATCTACATGAGGAAGATAGTGAGCAGGGCCATCTTCTCTTCCTTTCAACCAAAGTTAGGATATCATGTGTCAGGGAAACGGAGCACCCACGGAGCTGCCGAAACACGATACACCCATCAATACGTGACTAATTCCTACGATTCCGTCCCTAAGATTGATATTCACTTACGATCGCATATAATTGCATCAAACATCTCTTCTGTTCTCCAGGGGTTTTGCTGCGTAAAGAAAAAGGTAATATTGCAACTAGTCAATTTCTTTTGACCGACTTGAAAGAGTGCAATCGTGGTCACGAACGGTCATATCAAACACCGCCTAGATAATGTCAAACAAGAAAGAAACGAGGAAGAACCCAACGACCGACATCAACTCAATTGAATGGTTGCGCGCGGAAGAAAATCTTCTTTCAGTAGGAGGAATGAAGGCACCCACACAATCCAGCAAGTTTTCAGATACGCCATATTGTCTGGCACTGTCGTGTATCGAGTGTTCTACCGCCAGTATATCAAATCAAGTGAGCGCTTCAGTACAGTCATGGATTATCAAGAGCAAGCCTCGTATAAATTTCTGGGATCAGTGAGAACAACGGCACCTTTGCCTCGCATTGGACGGCCATCGATATCACTTCCAAAAACGTAAGCACCATACCAGGCTGCAGCATATAATATAGAACCCGTCCCAGCGAATGGATCATTGACCAAACTTCCCGGCCGGGCTAATCCTTGATTTGCCATCTGAAAAAAATTATTTTGTTCGCTCATTCCATCTACCTCCCTCCCAATTCATCCACAGTGGAAAGAATGGAAACCTCTCTCGTACCAATAAAGACAGGCCAGCTTCCATGGACGTGTTGCCAATGTATCTGCAACCCAAAAAGAGGATTCAGACGTTAGCGCTGGAAAATGAATTATTTTTAGCGGGGAGGTCCAGACTGACATGCGTTTCTTGAGGTCAAATTTATCAACCAAGCTTCGCTGGCCATCGCAGAGTTTTTCGCCCAACCAAATCTTCCTGAGCCTGATATTAGTCATTCTGTGGACCTGCTCGATCCCAAGCGCGGGTGTGGGATCGTCCGGCCCGTCGGCGCTGTAGTACTCTTCGCTCAGCATGATCTCTACCTGCGGGTCTTGCAGGAGAATCGGTCCTCGGAAGTCCATGTATGAAAGCGACTCGATGATCTCTTTCTTCCTTTCCTGCGCCACCGTCACCTTATAACTGTTCACGGTCACTTTAAATGTGTGACTCGCTGCATATCCCGCCTTTCTCAATCCCACCCCGAGAGCACGTCAGTCGGCACATCTAGTCAAGGCCACTTGATTCATGAAATCGCTCACCCAAAGTCCTTCGTTTTCTTTGTTCAAGCGGTGTAACTCCGTATACGAAGGCGCTGGTTAATTGATAAATTCAAACCGAAAAAACATAAAAGCATCAACTACTCTGTAGCAAAAACATTATATGTGATTTTCTTCTGTGAGAAGTAAACACTCCATAAGAGAAACAGAGAGGCGAATGAAGAATGTGCATGCTTCGTGCTAAGCAACGCCTTACCATCTGCCCAATGTCGTAAGATGTGTTTAATCAAGATAGCCCTAGAGCCCAGCAATTTAGCCTTTTGGTCATTTTCCAGCCCAATCTTCATGTACGGTCGCTGAGTTGGGTTGAGAAAGGGGCAAACCGAAAAAGATTATTAATGAATCAGCATCAAAAAGAAAGAAAAGGTATTGCACCAAATTGTTTGCTATTATGACAATGATAGCAAATGTGATCAGAGTAATACTGAGTGAAAGAAAGCAAGGAATGGAGCACTTCAGAGAAAGGGAGGTCCTAATTGCAACATACATAAATATCAAGTTCCAGTCCGAGATAATCAATCCCGAGGTTGAACAACACATCTATCGATTCTAATTCAGGCAACCGAAACTCTTCGTGTGCTGGGGGTGTGGGGAGAGGATATGAAGGGAGGAGAGGGAAAGAAGAAACAGCGTGAAAGTCAACAAAGCTGGTCACTATGCTTGTTTACTCAAGAGCGAGGTATGTATGAGACTGTTTAAGAAAGTGGCATGAGTGAGAGTTGGGTCTCGCGTTGGAAAATGTCTTCGAGTACGCGCTACTGTGTATAATGTGCAGAGATGACATCTCTCGCAAAGCGAAGCAAATCAACAAGCTGAAGAAGGGCGGGCGTCTTGAGCTCCTCTGCTGTATTCAATGCTCGATATGCACGCCCGAGAGCTTGACAGAGCGGATTGAAAATGAACAGACGATGCCCACAGACAGATATGTATCCGGATGGCGAGAAGGATTCGCGCGATGACAGGTATCGACCCCGCTACACAGGAGGCAGAGAGGAGGGGGGAGTGATAATGGGCTGTCTCCGGGAGAGTTTACCTTGAGCGAAGATGAGGATGTAGATCTGAGGTGACATGGGTTTCGGCGCCGAGATGATACCCGACTGCTGCTGTCGGGACTCTCGAGGCGTGTGTGGCTTGTTTCTGCTTGGTGGCTCGCTGCCCTTTCCGTTTCTCGGCAAGGCGAGAAACTCCGAGAACTCAAAGTGACTGGCAAAGTGAATATGTACATATCCCATTTGCCCCACATTTGCGCACCAAGCTCGAATTGACAGTCAACCACAAAAATGGATAAGAGAAGATTCAATCCAATGTGGATCAATCTATAGCGAAGAGATTTCTAATCTCTATCTTTTCACATTACCCATCCTTATCAATCATTTCTCTTCTCTCCATCTCATGGAAGTAAGATGAGCTTAACTTGAATAAAAAGTACCCCCCCACTATCTTTTTTATGTTCTCTCTGCCTCATAGAATCAAAATGATAAAACTAAACTAGAACCACCCAGCTGACAACTTTTTGTATAAAGAAGCAGTTATCTCTGAACAGTCATACACAAAACATAGATACATGGTTAAAGAAGTATTAAAACTGAAACTTTCCCCATTGCTAGCACATCCCACAGGAAACTTCACATGCACCGATTATGGGAGGCAATATGAACACCTTATGATCACACACTGCAACATGACAAGAGAATACAGATTCATTTGATAACATTATAAGCTATGATAAACTCAATCAGCATATGATAAATGATTACAATTATCATTAGTGAGTGAATGTGTGCAGGGGGACATAGAGTTAATGTTTGATACACAGTAGTACCCAACGTCTTTTTTCAATTAATTTAAGCTTTTCAAGCAAGATTCATCTTTCCTTCATCCCTCCCCTTGTCCACATAGTAATAAAATGAACTCTTGAATTAAGTTCTTCAAGTACGACACTGGATAAAAAAACATGAGACTGAAAGTAATTACGAGGATGACAAAAATAAAGAGAAAAGGCTGTACTCAAAATGGAGACGAGGTTATTGATGTTGAGGGGGTCATGAGGAGTCACGAGGCAAAGTAGCGAAAATGATTTTAAAAAAAAAACAGGGAGGGAGGATAAGCAATTTGATTGGCGGATGTTGAGCTCAAGGGCGAATGTTGAGCTCAAGGGAGAATGTTGAGCTCAAGGGCGAACGTTGAGCTCAAGGGCGAATGTTGAGCTCAAGAGGTTTTTTGGAAGGTGGCTTGGTCCATCCGATCGGGATAGACAGTCCGCTAAAAGAAGAAAAACCCGCATGAGATATTAAGCCAAATGAAAAACAGAATTGTGTAGGGTGAAGGAGAGTGAGACAAAAATAATTAAGAGCATTCATTAGTATCTCTGGAAATGATCCCCTGGGGATGTTACCGGAATCCTTGAAAGAGAAGAGAACAGAGAAAACTGACCAGTGATTGAATCAAGTCAAAAGTTTTTATTGGAGCTTGTTGGGTCTGAGCGTGGGGGTGAATGAGAAAGGATTCAGTGTGGTCAGAATGACATGGATGACCAGCGAAAGTGGGTGACAGATGAGAATGGGAGAAGCTGGATCCGGATTCGGTGGCGGCTTGAATAAGCTGATGAAAATGATGATGATTGGATGGTGGATCAGTGTCAACCGAGGCGGAGTGAGCAAAAATGTGCCGAAGATGTTCATCATTTTCGGGTGCCATTTCGGCGGGGTAACCGATAGAGCCAAAGCAGATTGGCGATGGTTCTACTTTCCAGCCTGCCACCTCCTCATTCGTCCTTACTGGGGCATGTGCCTCGTCAGAAAATACAACCTTGGGGCTCTTCTCGATCATCGGCATGCTCGACTCGCATTCAAAACTATCATAAGGCTTCTGATTAACGCAATAAGCCATCTTCAGTCCTTCCAGCGGGTCGTGATTGTAAGACTGTATCGATTGGTCGTAATTGATGAGTGAGGTCGGTGGTTTTTCTGATCGGATAGGCATGTCCACTATGTGTGTCCATATTTGTGTATTTTCTAACAATGGGTGCCCATACAGTTGCTTATTTTGACACGCTTCTTGCGGAGTAAGATTATACGTTCCTGCACCATTCATCAGCTCAGAGTCTTGGAGAGGTGAAGGGCCTAGAAGGCCAGCAGAGCTGTTCATATCAAGCGGCGAAGGTAAGGAAGATTGAATCTCGTTGGTCTCTAGCGAAGGTGTCTCTTCTTGGAGCAATAGTTCATCCTCTATATTTGCTGACTGGTGGATCGCTCGGCTATCTAAGTCTTGTAAGACGGTCCTTAACGTTTTCACATATTTATCTTCCGTTCCAACCCCCCATTCGCCACCCTCTTTGTCCAATTCATCCGCGAATGTCTTGATGGTGTTTCGACAGTGATCAACATCGATATGTTCGGGTATCAACAGGCAGCCTTCCAGGATACAGGCGGTTGCGACGGCGATTGTAGTCTTTCTGTACTCCAGCTATGGTCTCATGGATTGTGATCAAATCAAAACGGTTACAAGGGCATAAGCAGTGGCTCTACTGAAATAAACAACAATAGTCAAGTAATCTTTATTCACGTGAACACAAGGCAGACCGGGTTCAGCTCTTCTAGAATTAATGAATTGCTTCAAAACTTCAAGTGCATGCGCAACACCTTCCTTGGCCAGCCTCAATCCTTCTGTGAAATGGCCCCACCAGTTGTTTCAAATAGCGCCGGAAAGGAGTTGAATTTTATCAGCATTCGAACATACATCTATGTCGCATAAGAATAATGAGGTATAATTCAGCTTACGCTTGTTTGTACGCAATGAGCTCTTCAGGACTTGAGTTACGAAGCATGACAAGTACGCAAATGCCTGGGTTAATGAATTTGGTCAGTAATGTTATGAGAAAGCTACGTACAACGAGAAACCTCAGTCAACTGGGAAAGTGTGGTGAACAAACATGAACGCACTCGATGGTACAAGTGCTTGAATTCACTAGCAGCCGCCGGGAGAAGGTCCGGTTTAGTACCTAGAGAAATTTTTAAATGGGCTCGAAAATCAGAATCGGCAAGCTCTTCGAAGCTTTCTAACTACTAACGGTCAAGTTCCTGCTTCCAGTGGTCCACCAAGGCGGAATATTTTTCCACGACGGCAAGCCGATTTGCAATATCGATGGAGCCCAATCGGTAATGACTATCCAGGGCTTCTTGAGCCTCTTGCATTATCGCATAATACTTAACAAAGCTGGATCACGCAAAATCATGAGCTCACAGCCAGCTGGTATCAAACCAAGAGGGAAAGAACACGTATTTTTTTTGAAGAAGAACTTACTGAATCAAGTTACTATCCCATTCTGTAACACTGTAAGGCGAATTACAAATGATCTCACAGTACAGAATCAAGACTAGCATCATGTTAATCATAAAGTGAGAGCAAACACCATTAGCGAGAGGTAGTGTAAGCTGACACTGCTTTTGAATCCATCGATGAGCTCGATTTGACCAAAATCCTCACTTACCTGATCTAGCAATCCGCATCACGCAGGGTTTACCTGGCCGGAAAAACATATGGAGCTCAGCAAATATAAGAACGTAATATCTTGTATGGAAGCCATGTAAACTTAAGTATGGAGGGTCAGATGAATTTCAAGGAAAATCAAACTAGATTATGTACCTGTTAATGTGCTTCAATAGTCAACGGGTAAAACAAAAAAAGAAATCAATTAGCCAACTTCCACCTTTAATCGGGGCCTACACGGACAATAAGATAAATATTGAATAATTGCGCAGTATATAAGACAGAGTGAATCATCACCTATATAAGACAGAGTGAATATATACGCCAATGAATGTCCGGGCGACAGAGAGTAATTGGCGCTGGTCGAATTCCGATTGCCAGCGGGGTTCAGGGATCCGATCGAAAACATCTCTGAGCTAGAATGCACGATAAAAAAGAGACCAGTTAAGACGGTAAGACTTCAAGTCATAATCAATATCCTTAGAAAGGATCTGAACGGGACGCAGATGCTTAACTCGGAGATGTTCCGCATGGTCGACGACTAATACCGGGTCGATATACAGTCCACAATGAATGATACATCCGATCACCGCAATCAGATCCTGGTATGATTGGGGACGATCGTGAGGAAAGACTCGATAGAATACTACCTGGAGATAATTCAGAAAATGATGACGGTAAGTAATCAGTTTTAATATTTTATATAAACACCAGTTGAGCTCCACGAGGGAGAAATGAGTTAATGATTCACATCGAGAATCAGCTCGAGAGCATGCGCTTTCATTTTCCGGTAAGTGTCAACATCTTTACACCCTTTGGCCCCGGCACTGCAGGCGACAGCCAGCATTAAGGGAGAGTGCCATCTCACGTTGTCGAATGTGTCGGGCTAGAGGTGAGAGGAGTTTCGATGATCAGTATATCTGTTGTCCTGGACAAAACTAAAGCGTTGGAAAGCAACAAGACACTCACAATGTTCAACCAGGGTATCTGAGGTGCCCAACGGGTCTGATGGCTTTGGCAGTAGCAGGTAAAACAGTCCACAACGGTAACAAAATAGATCCAGTCAGTGCACACGGGGTCTTCCGCTTGCAATCAGATCATTATACCGTCCTTCGGGCCCAGCGACTCACATCTCAAAAAGCCGTCTCGCCATCTCCGGGCTCAGCATGCCTCGGTCAATCAGGTCCGTCCTCCGCGGACCATATTGGGCGGCTTGGATGGCCTGACAAAATCATATAGATGAATTCAAAAACTTAGCTTCACGCGCTAAAGCACAACCGCACATATAGACGGACCATTGGTCAGATCAAAATATATCCCCTATTTATGTTTTCTTTCGATGGAAGTTCGATATTCTATTCTTTTTTCTTTTGGACGCAATTGAAGAGAAGATGGGGTATTTACCTTACTGGTCTCAGGCCCTTCGACCATCGAGGCTTTCGCGGATGGACTTGGCTGAGGATCATCTGGTAAAGGGGTATCAGACGAGTGCTTGCGCTTCCTCGATTGCTGTTTGGGGGTAGCTTGAAGGTTCGCAATACCCTGGAGGGAGTTAATACCCTGGAGGGAGTTAATATGACAGACTCAGTCATCCCTTGCTGACCATGATGATAGTGTTCCTGGACCAAATAGACTTTTTATTGCTTTCTCACCAGCTGGCAAGAAAGACTGGAGCGGGTTTAGAAGCTTCGGAGGATGTGGAATAACTACCTACAGCTTCTACTCGACAGACCCGAGCTTTAGTTTCTGAGAGTTCTTCTTCCAGTTTGGAGACTCGAGCCTCGAGCTCTTCGGTCCGTTTTGCTGCAAAGGACAAGTCAACATTTCATCACAATCTGTGAGAATTCAATGTAACATCTTGTTCCGTGATGGACAACAAGCTTACCCCATACGACTTGTCGACCTCTTCCCTGACTTTCTCCGAAAACACAAGGCTGTTTGAGGCGCTGACATCTGTTGAAAACAGGGATTACGAGCGATCAGAGATGGAAAAGAATTCACGAATTTGTAAGCTTTTGCTTCCGGATGTCTCTCCGGGTTAGTATGTCGATTCAAGCGGAAGGACGGCCTCGATGACCCTTCACCCAATCTGATGTGATTCGGCCAGATTCGCTGACCAACTAGCTGCCATGATCAACATCATCCTGCCCTTCCGAATTTCGATTAGGAGCTCAAGAGTCATATGCCCCCAACATTCAATTTCTTGATTGACGCAGCCTGAGCGGTGGGCTAGGTAAATCTGGGCTCAGGGTGTACTTAAGGATGCCTCATATGTATGTATGTATTAATAGTGTGGTATGCGCTGCGCAAACGCCCGATGGATCGGTGCATTAGAGAGCCAGAGGTGTGGTCAAGAAAGGCGAGTACACACACACACACATGTATATTATATCATATATTATGGCATCGTGTTCAAAGTAAAGGTGAAGTGGTGGGGGAGATAGACTGGAGTTGCTAACCTTTTGCATGGTTGAAAGGAGGGACCTTCGCATTTCATCTGTCATCATGGTGAAGAATTCCGTTGGGAAGAAAAAGGTTAAAGGAGAAAGGAGGTGAAGTCAGCACAACGGTCAGACTGGGTCAATGAGGATTCCAACAATCAATTTTGTAAGTAAGGTAAGAGCCTAAAGTCTTGCGAGTATGGAGGAAAGCAAGAGTAATATGTAAGAGAAGAGGAGAATTGCAATACAGACGGAAGAATGTGAAGATCTCCACAGAAACTCAATCGCATTGAGGAAGACCAGAGAAAAATGAGCCACACCCACACACCACGCTTTATTAAGCAGTTAGCATCACATCCGTAGATAGGAATAAAAGACTGTACAGTGATGTATACCAAAGGGTGATGATGGGCGAAAAAAGAGGGAGGGAAGAAAGGCAATATTGTAGATATATGATGAGATGAGAAGAGAGCAACAAATCATTCGAAGTGATCTTCTGTTGGGAGACTTTTCTTCAAGAAATTTCACTGCAACAGCATCGTGGCCAGTTTTCAATGTGGGCCATCATAATGATCACTGAATGAAGCAAGGTAGACAGAGAGCGGAAACCCAACTTGACATCGGTTATCATTCCATTTCTCCATTCAATTATGCAACGGTGAACAGTGAATACTAACGATCAGGCTCATCGCTAACGAGTGCATCACATGATCATAGATCATAGATATGAACACTTGGAAGGAGGAAACACCACAACTTGAGAGATCTTACCTTTTGAGCGCGACATAGATTACAGGCAATAGCGCTCCGAGAGCCAGACTTCTTGGGTGGTTTGGCAGGAGGGGGCCATTCAGTATTCTGTTGGCCTTGATAGAGGGATGATGAGGATTGTTGTTGAGACATTCCGAAGAAGATAGTTGAGATGAGTTTGATTGGATTTAGAGCCGAAGAGTGAGAAAAGGGTGTTTTTCGTTTTGTTGGGTAGAAATCTTCTGGCGGAACTAGTGGACTGTTGGACGGGCCTAAACCTGATCGGCCCAGCCGACTCGCGTGCTCAGTATTGTAAAGATACATACTCAGGGACAAAAATGTTATAAATACACAAGTCGGATTTACGATCACGTTAGTCTCAGTTTTGGTATCAATCTTTTTTGATATGAAGGATGCCGACGGGTCCTGATGGTGGGGGTAATGCTGCTGATTCTCTTCCCGATACAAATTCACATGTATCTCAGTAGCAAACGACATGTCTATTCTTTGAATTCGCAAGTCGACAGCTTTCTGGATCGAAATCTTCCTGATGAAAAACTTTCCTATTGCAATCACTTGGAAATCGCTCGACATGAACCTCTCCCCGACGAATTCTCACCCATTTTTTTAGGGCGATCTCCAACACACCACCGGTAATTCCGCCCCATCGGCCTTACCTGCCGGATGATTTCCCGTTATTCTAAGCCCAACTCACAAGAAGTGATCATTTGCCTTCATACTCTTGTTATACGTCCTGAATAAATTTCAAAGGGTAAACGCTGTCCCGCAGGGACCCTCCGAATATCCTGTATGGATAAATTATATGCATTGGTAGGATTTACCTGGCTACGAAACTCTGGTGAAAAAATTCAAGATCTTCGCTTGACGGCATTGCATGTACCTGGGTCCATCATTGAGCCTGCGCAGTCCTCTTTTTTCCATTGAATTCAAGCCATTATCAATTCAGTGTGTTCCAACCCACACCTAAGGGAACAAACCCTAGTGCAGAAGATAAGCATAGCTGCGCACACACTAACCTGGGGACTCAAGCTACCCACATACAAACAGGACATATAATATGTGCTTTTGTTATCTCCCTTGCTGAATGACAACTCTTTGCTCTCTTTTTTGCACAAGTCAATATACCCACCTCAATATGTAGTGCGCACCATCTGGAACAGACTGCAACGCTACCAACACAAGGAATTTGAACTGCCACAGTGTTTCATAATGCTTATCAATGAACTATTTGAGGAAATCAAGTCATAAAGCAATTCTTGAAGGTGTGGGTCAAGATAGACGATGTCAAGAGCTTGCGAGGAATGTCAAAAAAGCTTTAAGTTTTAAGTTGACAGCGAATATACTCGCGTTAACTGCAAGGTGTCTAATACATAGTAAGACTATGTAAATATGTTTTTGGAGTAATCAGAGTTTGTTTTCTTTGTCCTTGACATCGTGATCATGTCAAGACGTTTTTTTTCTTGCACTCGATCCGGACTTCCCTACGATAAATTAGGGGTATGTGGAGGTATGCAGTGCAGGACTGGACAGGCTCCAAGAAACTCAAGCAGATCATTATTTCTGCATCGGTAATTTTTTATGCCTTTATGTCAATGGATGCTTTGCATGCTTGACCATGATTACACTGGGGCTGTTCACGACTGCCGTTTCTCTGCTTTTTTGACCGTTGGTTGGTTAGCGTGTACACAATAGGGGAGGATCTCATGTTAGCAAAATTTATGTTGGAATTCTGTTTGGCAGCGGTGGAAACAATTTACTAATTTAAGGTGTGCAAATGGCGTGCGCTAAACATTTCAGTCACCAGGCTTGTTGGTTGGGGGACTTGAAGGGATCGAATAATTCCGTCATGTTTTGAAAACCTCTGAAGTCTGACTTGGTCTCTTGGAGAGCGGAATGGAAAGTTTGTGTTTTCATCCTGAGTACGTTTTCTTCCTCAACCAAAAGTCCTGTAAAAAAGGACTGAGGAGAGCTTTGAGCGGTGAAGAATGGTTTTGAGGAATTTGTTTACCTTTGATAGCACACTCATGCTGTTTTCAAGCTAACACTCATCATCGTCTTCAAAGTCCGATGGGAGAATTTTGATTAGCATGGTGGGAAATCTGGAACTGCCATCTTGGGTCTCAATTAGTACATGAAGAAAGCGTCAAGTGAGCAAAAATTAATTCAAGAGAGCGTCAAATACTACAAAAAACACAGCAAACTTGGAACAGAGAAAAGTAAAACAGTTGAGGAAGAAAGGGTTAGCAAGCGATAAGGGCCGTCAAAGCAGTATAAAATAATCAGCCTTTGGTGGGACATGGGAGGTTTTGGTTTGATTGAGAAGAAAGTGAAATAGCGGATGGTTATAGATGAATCAAACGGAATGAGAGTGGGATGAAGGAAGGCCAAACTTGTAAAATGTAAGTCCTTATGTACAAACCATATACACAATTCTTGGGGAGCCGGCTGTCACTGGCTGGCAAGAAAGCCAACGGATAGCAACGGACTCTTTTTTGGACTTGATGCATGTACACAGATCATTAGTTGGTCTTCTCGCGCAGAAGAACAGTCTGTTTGAGAATACCAGTCCGTGCGCCGCATAGCAAGCCTGATGGAAGGGCCCCAATGCCGTTCCCCGAGCCGTCCGTGTCGCGACTCGCAATCCACATCAAAGCAAGCTGGACTTGTCCATTAAAGTCTAAAGATAGCGCGACTTTGACACCATCGACAGGAACAATCGTCATGAGTCATTCGCTCAGCTTGCCAATTGATCCACACAAATATGATATTCACAGCCCGTCAGATGAAGTAGAAGCGGATGTGCTGATGCTGTAACGGGAGATATGCTGAGATATGCTGAAGGCAGAAAATAATGGTCCGGGAAACATGAATGCTTCTTTTCTTCTACATCCCGAATTCCGCTCAGCTCTCTGTAGCAGCAAGGAATTGGTTTCCTCATATACCTATTAGCGAGCAGTGAGGGGAGCCTAGTCAGTTACCCAATAAGCTGCAGCAATTGGAATGCTATCCGGACGGCCTGTGGAGCCAATGGTTTCATTCGATGGATTTCCAAACCGACGGCTCCCTATGGTTTCTGTCGTTGCTGTGGTGAAGCGCGCAGATAATTACTCCGCCCAGGCAGACTACCGGTCCGTTTGGACATGATGATAGTCCATAAAGAAATCGGCTGGCTCAATTGCCGACCGGATGCTCACAAGGAATGAATATATATGGCCCCGCTTTCTGAAACTTTGGGCTTCATTCATCCCACTCATCAGACCTGACATCATGAGCTGCTTCTTCCTTCCAAACCCACTCCCTACCAAAAACCAATCACTGTATCTCTCTAAATCACCTCTATCGCTTGCTAAGCTTCGCCCCCCCCCCCCCCCCCCAGCTATTTTGTTTCACTTTCATCCCAATTTGTCGTGGTTTTTTACATATAGGATTTTAGTATTCCCATGTCTTCAATCAATGTTTACCCACTCAACTGTTTCTCCATGTACTTGATGCCCAAGACGGCAGCCCCAGTGTGCCCACCTTGCCAATCGGACATTCCCTCATCTGTTTTCGAAGACGATGAGTATTGTGAGCTTGAGAGTAAAGTGAGTGTGCTATCAAAGGTGAATAAAATCCTCAAAAAAATACTTGTCCGCTCCAAACCTTCTTGTTGCAACCCCTCTCCCAAGTTTTTTCTTTTCCAGTTGTCTCCACTCTCTTACCTTATCTCGTAGAAGCTCTGGCTTCGCTACTGGCATTTTCATTTCCAAGACCTCATCTTAATTATCTATACATAAATCTATCAGTACTATTTCTTTCACTTTGGGTTCTGTTCTGTTTCTGCTTCCCTTCATTGTTCTGTTTTCACTTTGGCCCTGGGTTTGTTCTGTTTCTACTATCTTACATTCTCTGCTTTCAATTTTGAGTATTATTCTGTTTCTCTTTCTTTCTCTGTATGCACTAAGGGTTCTTCTTTGTCTCTGCTTCTGCCAGGACCCCGGAAACCCCCTATGGAGGTGGGTAATGAAAATGTATGAATTTTTTGGCAAAAACCCAAAATGATACTCATGAAAAGTGTATGAATGACACAATTTTTCATGAAGTTTACTCACCTGGGATGTATCAATTTACAATTAAACATGACTTTTACCAAAAATTTTCATCTTTTAGCCCTATTTTCTGTGAAAAAAACCCATAATGGGTTTGAGGAGTGAGAAATTTGGACCCCCGTCCCCGAATAACCCGGATTTCCCCTAATCCGGGGGGTCCCCCGGGGGGAATGTTACTCATGAAACGTGTATGAATGGGAGTGAAAAATGTATGAATTTTTGCAAAAACCCAGATTTTACATTACCCACCTCTATAGGGGGTTTCCGGGGTCCTCTTCTGCCTCTCTTGTTCTTTCTGTCTTTACTTGGGGTTCCCCTCTGCTTCTGTTTATCTTTCCTCATTGGCTTCTGTTCATCTTTCCTCATTGGCTTCTGTTTATCTTTCCTCATTGGCTTCTGTTTATCTTTTCTCATTGGCTTCTGTTTATCTTTCCTCATTGGCTTCTGTTTATGATACTCCAACTTCATCTTTCATATCCTGGTTCTATTTTCTCTGTGCTTCTGTGTATCATTTTCCTCCCGATTGTGCTTCTCTTTTTTTGTGAGCCTGTGCCTCTATAGTGGCTACAGAACACAAGGAGAAAGCTATGTTTAAGCTTGAAAATCCAAAGATGTAAATCTTGGATGCTCAACCTTGAAAGTCAAGGGAGTAGTTGTCTAATATGAACAACCTCCGCCTAAAGTTAAGGCCTGCTTGTAAGCAATTTAAGGGCAAAAAGCAGGAGAGAGCTTTACGGGGGGAGGACAGATTTGGATGGTATGATAAGAATTGGTAATGGTGATGATGATGGTGAAGGTGAGATGATTATAATCAAAACACAAATAAAAGACTTGACTGATAATAAAGGTTTACTTCAGTTACAGAGATTTATTCCTGATGGTGGAGGAAGGGATGTGTCTAGGGAAGGAAACCTGATATTTTCAGAAAAGAGATGTTTATTTATATTTTGAATGAATATCTTCTTTTCCAGAATTTTCATTTATAGAAAAATGCTTCAGCCAGTTCCTTGGCCAACTTGTGGTTCTCAACCTCCCAGGTTGAACTCAGAAAGTGGCTGGAACATTATAGAAGCTGATGGAAAATATGCTACTAATTTAATGCTTATATATGATTTATGTCTATTTTAATCAGTTTAATCTGATATTATTCTATAATTAGCAGTGTCAAGGGCATGTCACTCATTCCTGGATGAGCTGATATGTTTCTGGGGCTGACATTTTTTGCTCTGCTGGATTTGTTTCCCTTTTCCTTCACGTTGTTTGTCTTCACATTCCTCTCCTTTTTACGTCTAGATCTCATCTCCGTTTTTATCTAATATGGTTTCCTTTGATCATTGTAATTGCATCTTGCCCTCCCTCAATCTTCCTTCTCCAATTTCCACTTGCTCCTTGTATTCTCAATCCGGTGCATATTAGCCTCCATACGTTGTAGGTTGGATCAGCCCTGCATTCCGCCAGACTCTTGCTTAGGTGTGAAAGCGTCGTGATCTACGCTCTTGAAGCTAAACCCCGAGAATATTTCTTCTGCGTAGTCAATTCATACTGAGCCTTGGGACACGCTGTCAAGAAGGTCTAACCCAACAAAACACCATCAGTGACGGTCTCCTCTTGTAGAGAAAATTGTGTGAGACTGACATATGAAAATAGAAGGTATGAAGCCTGCCTTAGGTGAGTTGTGTTTTGGAATTCGGATGGCCATTGTATGCAATGCGGAGTAAGCTTAGGTGTATCTGCATTTTGTTGAGTCTTGGTCTGTCAGGATTGGTGCATGTCAAACACTCAAATCTGCTTGACCGCGAGAGGGGCCTGCGTGTTCTTGAGACGTACAAAGAATAAAACAGAAAATATGAAGTCTACATCATTATAGTCCAATCCTAAGCACGTGCATACACAACTTCAACAGGCAATTCTTTCCATCTTGATGTTCATATAAGTACAGTGAGAGAAATAGTCTACCAGGCTGTTAGATTTACCAAAAAAAATAGAGATACACATGAATACCTAACGCGGAGAAAAAAAGCAATGGAATGAAGTAGGGATACACAAGGCTTGGCAGCGTATTGCGGAAATGTAAAAACAAAATGATGTATGTCCGTGTGAAGGATATGCATTGGATGATGATGATGATGATGATGATGATGATGATCCAGGCCACAGTTATACATGTATATATATGTATACATATTTCTATCACAAGGGTAGAGTTGACGATGTCCATCTAAGGACTGAGATTTCCCACTTACATCATTGAATTTTTAAGAATGAAACATCTAAAGAGCACTTTTTGCCGTTTCAAATGACGAGGGCGCTGTCCAAATAAAATAAAAAAACCATCAAGCTTTGAGAATAAGATCTTGATCCGGCACGGTGACTGTACAGAGCGAGAATCATCTGCCTGAACAATTGGATAACATATAAACATGTTTTTCACATCCGCCTTGCTTCTGTTCGTATGGAACCCTATCTTCACCGAAATTCGTCCATCGAAACCAAGCGATAATTTGATGGTACATTGACTACTTGGCGGGATTGGGATTCAGGTTAAAGAAGAGATTGAGGATATCGATTTTCTCGTTGATTTCATCTTTGATGAGTTGGATTTTAGATTCAGTTCTACCCCTAATGAGTCAAATCACAAAATAATTAAATAAAAATCAATACGTGCATCCTATCTTGACACAAGCAGAACGAGGAGTAGGTATGGTTACCACATACCTCATGGGATAGCTTTCAGGCAGTTCAAGGATCGAATTCAGGACCGAGTCAGCCGTGCGAAGTTTGGAGAAACAGAGCTCCGCGAATGTCTGTTGTGGATCCGCACTCGCACTCTTTGTATCCGAAGTTGAATGAGCTTGGGTGGCTAGTGCATTTCCTTCCACAGGCGTATCAGCGAGGCCGGCGTGATGTGGCGCTACTTGATCTCGAGCGGGAGGTGTTGATGAATGGGCCGCCAATAAAGCGTCCATCTCGTTCAGCTCCACGAGCGCTTTGCAGACCAACGCAGTGATGTAGTTGAACTCAAGGCTGCTAGTGGGGGCTGCTGGCAGCTTGGGGTCTTGGGATGTCGATGTGGTGGAGTGGGACTGTTTGGAGAGAAGGATGCTATTCAAGAATCGGCGCGACTGATCGAACTGACCCAGGTTCAGAAACTGCACGGCCAGCAGGAGGTCGCGCATACATTGTTCCTCCTTCGACAAGCTGATCGTCGGCTTCTTTTTCGGCGTGGATTCCTTCGCCTTCAACTGCCCCGTTTTCTCTTCCGACGGGCTCCCATCTGGACCTCTGTTTGCAGCCGGTTCGGTGCCAGGAGGGTCTGGGATAACCGCGCTATCCACTTCAACCTGTGGACTCAAGTTGCACAACCGGCGGATCCCAGAAACTAGACTCGTTTTGGGAGAGTCATCATAGATGGCCATCAACAGCGCAAGCTCTACATGCGCAATCGTTCCCATAAGTTAGCAAATGTAGAAAAATGCACAGAATGAGTAGTCAAGCTCGCCTTCAATCGGACTAATTTGGATCGAATCCCAATAGCATTCCACACGCTCAGGTTCAATCATGCCTTTGTGTATCAAGTCAGCGTGTTTGGCTTTATACTCTGCCAACTTCCGTGTGACCAACAACTCGTGCGGGGGTGCTTCCCCTACGTGCAAGCATTGGCGCAACATCAAAACCTGGTCTCTTCTGTTGAGTTAAAAAAGAAAGGGGAGAAAGAAGAAAGGGGCTTACGACTCATTGCTTTCTTTTTACTGAATAGTGTGGGAAGCTCGGAAAATAAAGAGTCAATTTTTGTCTGCAGTTCGTCCGTCCGATCGGCAACCAACAAGAAACAACCCAGGGCTGCGAATTGGTAGGTCACGTGCGACTGTAGTGAGGTCCCTTACCCGCCCATCCACAAACCCACACGGAGATATCCAATCAAAGAATGAGAAACACATACACACAAAAACAAAAGGCAGAAAACGCATTCAATTACTCTTAATTCACAAAAAAAAAAAAAAACAGAGGGGGATTGGGATCGTAAAGAATCACTTACCCAAGCGTTTTCCTTTTTCATGCTCAAGAACGCCTCGCCAGCACAAGACCACTCGGCCAGTCGGACACAAAGGAGGGCGTATTCATACGAGAGTAGTCCGACGGCTTGCTTGAATTGTGGAGGGAGGGGGGTCTTGTGATCGTGCGGAGGATGAGCATGGTGTAGGCGATTCGAGACCAGCCTCTTTGCGTCTTGAGGCTCCCCTTGCATGACTAACAATTTGGAGCGATGGATGATCCATAAGGTTCCTTGCCCCTTCTCGTCATTCGGGGCACTTTGGTTAGCCAGTGAGTCGACCAAAGATTTGTAGGCTTGAAGAGAGCGGTCTGGAGCTGCGAGCCATCCTACAGCTTTGTAATTACAATTTTCGTAGTGGTGGTGGAAGGCTTGATCAGTCGAGGTGGACGGAATTCTCCAGCAGAAAAGGGACGCGTCAAGACAACACTTACCCTTGAGCATAGTGGACCGATAGGTGAGGAGAGCCAAGCCGGCGAGTTTCCCATGCATCTCCCATCGGCAAGAGGCATGAGAGAAGTCAAGCCAGCGGAGACAGCGATTTCGCTCGAGGATAGTCTCGGTTCTGTCGATGGTATTGGGCCCGCTGAAGCCGACCCAGGATAAGAGTTTCTTGACCTTGGGAGGCAGGAAGCTGAGGATGAGGCCAAAGAGGCCGTACCCAAACGCCGCGCCTCCAATGACGAGGCTTGCGATCGGGTCGTCCGTCCAGATTTTGTAAGTTTGGGGCGCGCTCAGAGATCCTTCTGATGGACCAGGCCCGGGCTTCTTTCGTTTGTATAGGCCCAAACTAAAGCCACTGAAGTAAGAGGAGGTAGAGAGTCTCGAGGGATGCGGCTTGGGTTTGCTGTAGAGCGCTTGGATGGTCTCGCTGAGTGGTTCAATGGTCGATTTCTCATCCGTATGCGATGTCAGACTCGAGATGGGATTGGTTGCTTGAAGTTCCGAGAAAACCGCTTGATGCGAACTGGAGAAAATCTTGTAGGCCTTCGTAATCTTGTAAATTCCTTTCATTCCACTGCAGTGCATACATAAATTCAAACAGACATATCCTATCGTGAGTATATATACATAAAAGAGGACTTGAATTGAAATTTAAATCAAGATTTTAGAGATTCAAGGAAATGACTAGATGTGAAATACAGACATACTCTGAGATGGTCTCGGCCACGAAGTGAAGGATGGCCTGAAAGATCATGAGATCGGCGAGCAAGATATCGTATTCCAGACCAGGCGTCCACCAATGCTGTGCGATTTCCTGCCTGAGGTCAGTCGAACCTGCGGAGCTGAGAGCGCTCTTGGCCTGCTTGACCGCTTCTTCGGATTTGATGAGACTCTCCAGAGCCTGAAACATGGTTATCATCATCATCAGACAAAAGGGTAAAGCATATGTAGGACAATCTCGAAATGCCATAATTGAGCATACTCACCTTGGAAATCATCTGTTCTTCCATACACAGGACAGCCTCGATGAAGGAGATGAGCGCCAGGGCGACATGGTTGTAGGGCTGGTCCGCGTGGGTCTGCTGCTGGAGCAGTACTTTCGCGGCGGGCAGATCGTCGCGAAAGAGTAAGTCGAATGCTTTGCTGACGTTGAGGATGGATTCCTTCATGGTCTTCGATTCGATCTGTCTAAGATTAAGGGTGGTGGGAGAAGCAAGTATCAATATTCGGATTCCCTTTTATCCTCCGCTCGAACTTTATCCAGTGTCGTCCATCTTGCACCGATGAACTGGAGCTATGACCCGATTCAAATCACCAACTTGTCTTGAGAGGGATGAGCAACTTCTCTCAGCATCCATCCACATAAATACATAATATGAATATTTATTTATCTTCATGTGAAGTTCTTGCGTCAAGAGTATCATATTACGCAAACATATGGTTCTATGTACATATGTCCTGATAGAGCCGGGTTCCCTTTCATACAAATGCTGTTGCTCTTTTTCACAAAGGATTATCAACTTATTTAATACATAAATACATAGGGTGCTGATAACGAGAGAAACAAATGCCCAAAGAGCACCCTTATCATAATCACGTCCTTCTTTCTTGAACAGGCATCCCAGTCAAAAGTGAGTCATGATCATGCAACACGTGAAGAAAATTACGATTTCCTTTTTTCTAAAATATGTATAAAAAAATACAAACCCACAGAAGAGAAGTATCCAAAAAATTCATAAGAGAAGAAAAGGAGGGGGTTTACAATAATTACTTGTGAAGAAAGGGGCTCAAAGGTATTAAGAGAGGCGGACGTTAGTCAATAAGCTGTAATAATAAGCTTAGCACGTATACACCGGCAGCTGCTACAAGGCGGAATTTTCTGTCCTTGGTGACTTGCTGGTGGAGGTGACAGATTGACTCAACCACATGCCTTGCAAACAAAACAAATTAATTGTGCCAAGGGGAACAAGGAAACGTCAGTTGATTCCCAATTCGAGATTCAAGGGTTCTTATAAAAATGCAGCAATGTACGGACGGACCTCTATAAACCCCATTCTCAATATTCATTAATTCTTGATGGTTTCCTTGCTCAGCGACTTTTCCATCGTGAAGTACGATAATCAAATCTGCATCTGAAATTGTCTTTAGTCTGCAGACAAAACAAAACAAGTTCGATCAAATTAATACCCCTACATTACACATTGAAATGAGTGGAGGTAGAAAGACTAACCTGTGAGCAATGAAGACGCTAGTCCGATGTTGATTTAGCAAGTTCTCTCCGATGTTCCGCATCAATTCTTGTTCGGTATACACATCTAGCGCGGAAGTCTGGATACAGATGAAGCATCAGAATGAAGTGACACAGACGCGTAGCCGTATGGAAAGAGGCGGATGAGGAATATGTCTTACGGCTTCGTCAAAAAACAAAATCGAAGGATCCTTGAGCATCGAGCGTGCGATCGCCAGTCTTTGCCTCTCTCCACCACTTATCATGAGGCCTCTTTCGCCGACCAGAGAGTCCCATCCGGAGGGCCACTTCTCGATCGATCGATCGAGCTTAGCCAGCCGTGCGACTTTCTGCACTTCTTCATCCGAGGCTTCGAGTCGACCATAGCGAATATTATGCATCACATTCGAGTTGAACAAACTGGAATCTTGCGGCACGATGCCGATGTGAGAGCGCAGACTATCCAGTGTCACATCTCGGATATCTTGCGAGTCAATCATGATCCGCCCCGAATTCACATCATAAAACCTGAAACATAGCTTGAATAACGTCGATTTCCCGCACCCTGATGGCCCCACTAACGCTACTTTTTTCCCTGGGGGTATCACAAATGATAGGTCTTTGAAAATCTCGCCCGACGACGAGTATTGGAACGACACCCTTTCAAATCGTATCTCTCCCCCCTGGGTGATCTGAAGAGGTTTGGCATCTGGTTTATCCTAAATTTTTCCAAATGAAATACATACATATATATATATATATATATATATATATATATATATATATATATATATAGCATGGGGTGAGCATGCTGTATTAAGAAAAGAAAATCGTCCAGATGTAACAATTGACTGACTTTAATGATTAGATCAGTTTGTTGTAAGTTGAAAAGGGTCTGCATATCGATTAAACTCTGCCTCAGGTCGCGATAAACCGAGCCTATTAGAAGACCCAAAAAGCACCAGGGGAGAGATGAATTAACTGTTGAGATCAAGATGGAAGATTATTTGAAGCCGATTTGATTGAACCTAAGAAATTTAGCGGCAAGCTAAGTTGAAATACCAATTGATTAATCATCACCAGATCGCCGACAGTCATCAGACCATTCAAGACACCTTGAGCAGCCATATACATCATGGCTGTGAGTGAGAGGGAAAAGATGACACTCTGGCCGATGTTCAGGTAGGCCAGACTCTTGTAAATCCCGATCGTCGCTTTCTCGTATCCTTGCAAGGCTCGATCGTATTGTTCGATCTCATAGCGTTCATTGGAGAAATGCTTGACGGTCTCATAGTTGGATAACGAGTCGATTAGAACACTGGCTGCTCGGTTGTCCGCTTCGTTAGCGCGTTTCCGAAATTGGAGACTTTGCAAAGCCAATCGTGGTACAGCATCAGTCCCTCTTCTAGCCACAGGACATCCGGCGATACAACTAACCGCCAAGCAGTCGTACGGATGGTGAACCAGCTGTAAGCCAGCATCGTCGCCAAAGCAATTCCAGCGTAGTTGGCACCGAAGTTATAGGTCTAGATAAAGAGAATAAAATGTACTAGGTGATCAGCTACAAGAAAACTAAATATAAATAAAAATTGATTGGGTGTTGGGTAAAACAAAGGCTGACTGACAAGGACACCACAGACAATGCTTATTTCTAGAGCTGTCGGCACGACATGAAAAACGATCGAGGATAGCATGAAGGAAACCCCTCTGCAGTTACAAAATGTTTTAGTTCTCATTGGGGTATCTATTTCCCTCTATTTCACGGGGGAAAAGCTACAGAGTAAGGTTAACCAACTTTGTACCCCGATCGATGGCTCGCGTGAGGCCGCCAGTCTGGTTCCGTAAATGGAACCCGACATCTACTTTAAGGAGATGAACAAATACGCTTCGGGCTACCCTTCTGATCGCCGACTGGGCTACGTTGGTGAAAATGGCACTTCTCAATTCGGAGAAAATGGAGGCGAATATCCTTGCAAGACCATCTGCATGACCCATCAAAATAAGGGAAACATATCAGAGTGGGTTTATGATTTGGAGGGAAGTCGTAGCTCGGTGACTATGATGTGGGCTTACATCCAGCTATGACAGTCCCTACTACTGTCCAGGCACCTTGAACCGTATTTGGGTCGAGAGGGATGGATAGACTGTCGATGATATGCTTAAACATGAAAGGTACTTGGACGTTTAAAATCTGATCAAGAAATCATGTTGAAGTGGTTAGTATATCCTATGCTTTCGTTTTATCTGAAGACGTGCGCATGGAGCAAATGATTAAATATACCTTTCCCCCAGCTAGCAGGACTACTGCCGTTACTACTCTGATCTTGGTGGTACGATCATCTTTTGGCCAGATGTTGGGTAGGAGATGTCTTATAATTTTCCAGTCTTCCTTGTGGGTTGGGGCGGATGAATTGTCGTTGGTAGTTTTCGTGGGTGTGGGGTTGAGTATAGTACGACCTATGTGAGGATTTCTTTATCATTAGTTCAATGTATTATTTTCATGACATGTCGAGCGTCTAGCTTGCCTGTACCTTGATGGATTGGTTTGGTGGTAGGATTAAACACCTGGGCCAACGGAATGTAAGAACTGGTGTTAGATCATTTTATTTATCTATTTTTTGTTTGTGAAAAAAAAAAAAAAAGTCAGAAAAAGCAAGGAAACTTCTTTCCTACCCGATAAGATCGGCTTTGATATACTCTCCTGAAACTGCTTGAATAACCCAAGGAATTACAGATGCTTGAGATCGAATGAATGTGAAAAAGAGGAGATGAGTGCAGGTTGAGGACATGAGTTTGGGATCTTGAATGAGTAATAAGACTGCGAAGAACAGCTGGGTCGATGGCACGAGGCATCCTGAGTTGATATGTGACTTGAATGATTATTTTGAACGTTGATCCTCCGCCGCGGGACTTGCTTAGCAATTACTTTCCTTGGATGTTGGAAACTCTGGAACAGGATTTGTGCGGGTGGTGATGCATCAGTACACCATGAAATAAATGGTTATTGGTGACCTGATGAAGTATGATGAGTCTATAGCAATGAATCAAGTTTTGTCAGTATCTTCTGGCCATCCAAGAGAATGGGGGTGGACTGCTTACCTAGTGTGGTTTCTTATCCCCGACGTTCCGCTTCCTGTTCCAATCTCGAATCCCAACTGCTGATGGATGTTATCTACATCCCGTCATCGCTGTCGTCGGGATGTAAGCGGAAGATTACAGCTCCGCGCGAGAATAGTCGTAATATTGTTTTCGTCCTGAAGGGTTCCCGTTCCTCTGCTCCGATGACCTCACAGGTTATATGCATGCCGGGTCCCCCGGGGGGGGGCGAACCGCATACAGGCCCCCCCCCCCGCAGGAGACGGAGACCGGCGGAGCACAGCGAGGATGGTTCGCCGGCGTTCAAAATACAGCCATAACATGAAAGGATGCAGTTTGGAGCGGGCTGCTTTTTTTCAAAAAGCTCGATTTCAGCCACCCACAACTTCAGCCACTGCTCCTGTATTTGGAAATTCAGCAGGGCAAGAATCCTATCTTGGCCATTTTTCACATTGAGGTCTTGGGACCCACACCAAATGATTCCTGGTGTAAAAATAGGTTGAGGTCGGCTGTGGAGGCATGGGAGCACCAGTCCCCGCACCTTTCTGGGTAGCGGCCTGGCCTAACTAAGCCTCTCGAACGGAGGGTCCGGGGGACCCGCCCGGAGGGCTCTCCGTAGGAGAGGCTTATGAGTTATCTCTGGATTCTGGCATGGGAGCTTCTTCTAATTTCAGGAATTTCATCATAATTTGTAATCAATTGTAAATAGAGCCAATACTATGCGTCTGGGGGCCCATTGGTTTGGATCCAAGATAGCCAGACATCTTGGCTTCAACTTGGCCTCCTCAAAATTTTAATCCACCCGGTACTTCTCTCTATCCAAGAGATTTTAAAATTATGTTGGGTTTTCCCAAAATCCAACACTCAGAATATGTACTTGCGCAATTATGTCAAAATGAACTGCTCATTCTGGTACATCCAGTATGAGGTGTGCTGTAGGTGTGTATGCCTTGGTGTGTTTTTATCTCCATAAGCCATGTACTATGCTTTATGCGTAGACGTGCATCCGTACAGCTCTGGATACATGAAAACAAGTGACCGGATGATAAAAATCCCAATCTTTGCGGTAGCTTGCCTTGGGAAAGAAATGGTGTAGCGTCATGAAAAGGATGGCAAAATGTGCGCCCAAACTGAGGGTTCAACATGCCAAAAAGGCATCAAAGACATGTTAGTGGAAGTGTGTCAAAAATACCATTCAAAAAAACCCCCACCAAAGCGTTGGAAACGCTCATGCCAACAAGTTGACATTACATACAAGCCCCTCCTTTGGAGGCCTTGCAGGGCAAGGGGCGCTTCGCGCCGCCAGGCAATACCTGGCCCTCTGAAGCAAGGGGATTGGGTTAAGCTTGGGTAGCGGCTTGATGGTCACAGGACTGCCTACAGGTTCCGGCTGGGCCTGTATGTCCAAGTTATACAACAACCCACCCCCGCATCCTTTCATGTTATGGCTGTATGTAATCATTCAGGAGCATAGTGTGGTACACCCAAAAAAATGCAAAGACCACAGAACAGATGTTAGAGGTACTTTTCCATAAGGCAAGCCGGCTCATCACCGGCCTGTTCCACCAAACACCCACCGTCTTTGTCAAGAAGAGAAGTGGACTGATCCCTTTCTCCAACATCCACATCAGGCAGTCCCACTCTTATGTCTTGAAAGCGCTAACTTACCCCCCGTCTCACCCACTCTCTCCTATCCTTAAGTCTGAGCTGACAATTCAAACACCCACCTATCCCAGCCCAATCAAATCATTCCTTTTTCCCCTGCCTCTGCTTCAATTTAACGACTCTCCTCTGGAAAGTATTAGCCTGACCCCGGCGCCTCCATGGGTGCCACCAGTTTGCCAGGTACAGAACATCAACTTAACCCAGAAGGAGGCGGTAGAGGCAGTCCCTCAGCAGCTTCAGCAAGAAAAAGATAATGGCTCAATGATTTTCTTCATAGCACCGCCAAAACAAACCCATCCAGTGGGCTTGTTTGACATGGTATCAAACATCTTTGTCCAATTCTTTGTCAGACAAGCCTGTCCAACAAGTTTGTCCAACATGGGATCGGACAATTCTGTCCAATGCCATATTGAACAAGCCCACCGGATGGGTTTGTCCAACATGGGATTGGACAATGGCGTCTGATCCCATGTCAAACCCCCATGTTTGAGGGGTTTGTTTGAAATGGGATTGGACAGGCTGTTCGATCTAAGGCATGAACCCAAGCTCAGGGGTTCAGGGGTTAACCCCAACCCCTGAGCCCCGGGGTTCAGGGTTCAGGAGGCGAATTGGCCAACCCCCGAACCCCCGGGGGTTGTGAGGGTTGGTTGAGGGCTGACGTATAGGATGGTTCAGGGAGCACCGGAGTCATTCATTGCATCATGTTTTTTTGTTTCTTTTGCATTTAAGTTATGTTAATATTTTCAGACATTGTGTATGACACGCTGTTCATAATATATGCGCGTGTATATAGAAGACAAGAAGTTAAAAAAAGAAGGAAAGAATGAAAAAAAAGAAGAAGGTAGGTTTTTGACAAGTCAAAAGGGGCCATCAAAGGTCTGAAACCAGTCTTTGAAGCAGATTAACTCTTCTACAGTTCTTGGCTTGAGAGATGAACGTTGCCATGAAACAATCCGGCAACCTTTGGAAAAGACTTGTTCGGACAATGCACTGGTGGCAGGAATGCAAAGGTATTGTCGTGCCATTAGGGAAATGGTTGGGAGAGAGTTCTGTCAAGATGCCCAATAGTGGAGGACTTGGACACTCTTTGTTTTGATTGCCTCTTTCAGATAGGTAGTGATCTCTTTCTGTACACCTTCTATCACGGGATCAGGTTGATACATTGCTTGATCAAAAGCATCTGCTGCTTTGGAGTCACCAGGTTGCGGTAATTGAGCTGAGTTGTTATCTTTCTTCTTGGGTAGTTTTTTGAAGATAATTTGGAAAGTTTTAGTGATAGCATCAAACAATGCCTTATAGTGCTCAACAATGAAGTCTTCATGGTTCTTCCAGAACATAGTCTTGAATTTTGGGTCCAGGATCTGTGCACAGATGTATGTAGGTTTTTTGATAGCTTCTTTGAGATACTGATTGATCTTCTTGATCATCAGCTCTGCAGGTTGGATGAGTTGAGCTTGGTCATAAAGACCTCGTTGGGAAGCATGGAGACGTTGGATCAAAATAATGTACAGTGCCCGGAAGAAAAAAAATGTTAATAGAAAAAAAAATGTTGAGGAAAAAGGGGAGAAGGTGAGGAGATACCAAGTACATCTACTTTATATATAAGAAAATAGCCTCTGGGGGCCAAACAAACCCTGCAAGGTTTGTATTGGCCCCATTCATGAGCTGTAACGGTCCGACGTTGACCGCAGTGCATCAGTTCAATGCACTGTAACGGTCCGGCGTCGGCCGCTTTCTTTTATTGGGACAGGTGTCGTCACACCTGTCCTTTTTTTTGTTGTACACACCTTGATGGCCTGTCCTGGCCTGTCCCACCTTGATGGACAGGACTTTTGAGGTGTGTACCACCTTGATGACGGCCGGTCCATCAAGGCGGTACACACCTTGATGGACCAGCCGTCATTGAGGTGTGTACAACACCTTGATGGACAGGCCATGGAAGTGCATACTGGTGCATACACACCTCAATCAACCATAGAAAAAAAAAATGAAAAAAAATGAAAAAAAAAGAAAAAAAAAAGAAAAAAAAAAGAAAAAAAAGAAAAAAAAAGAAAAAAAAAGAAAAAAAAAAAAAAAAAAAGAAGAAAAAAATGAAAAAAAAAGAAAAAAAAAGAAAAAAAAAAGAAAAAAAAGAAAGAAAAAGAGAGATTTGGATTCAGCATTAATGCACCCCCCTGGAATTATAACTTCCATCAGACCCCAAAATTGGGGGCTATGCCCTTGTATATTTGAAGAGAACAAGCTTGTGGAGGTGATTCGGAAGAGAAGATCAGAATCGGGTGATTAGTTATGTTTTATTTTGATTTTTGATTTTTTGTGTTTTTTGAAAGTCATTGATATTGAGAATGAACAGTGGTAAAAAATATGCTGATGAAGCGTATGATTGTACGATTGATAGAGTTTTGTCCACTGGATTCTTTGGTTCCAAACCAAAGAAGAATGTGTCATTTTCCTTGGTTTGGAACCGTGTGATGACCTGAGTTGGACAAGCCCATCTCAGACACAGCTCATCCAGCTCATCAAAAATGCAGCTCACCCAGCTCTTCCTCACAGGTGAAAAACCAACTCACCCAGCTCACTCTGGCAGGTGAAAATCCATCTCACCCAGCTCTGCCCCACCATAAAATCCAGCTCACCCAGCTCCTCCAGGCAGGTGAAAATCCAGCTCATCCAGCTCTACTCTGCCAGAAAATCCAGCTCACCAAGCTCACTCTGGCAGGTGAAAATCCATCTCACCCAGCTCCACCCCACCATGAAATCCAGCTCACCCAGCTCCTCCAGGCAGGTGAAAATCCAGCTCATCCAGCTCTACTTCACCAGAAAATCCCGCTCACCAAGCTCCTCCAGGCAGGTGAAAATCCAGCTCATCCAGCTCCACTCCACCAGAAAATCAAGCTCACCCAGCTCCTCCAGGCAGGTGAAAATCCAGCTCATCCAGCTCCACCCCACCATTAAATTTCAGATCATCCAGCTCTCCCAGGCAGCTAAAAATCCAGCTTAGCCAGATCCTTAATGCAATCTTGCAACATATCCAGCTCCGTCACAGCAAAAATCCCAGAATCACCCCCTCACTCTACTACCAGCACTGCCAGCATTAACCAGTCAAACACGGCTGCTCGAGCGGTGCTCGAACAGCCGTGTTTGACTGGTGGTCGGACGGACACTGTCCGACCGAAGCGAGAGCCAACTGGTCGGACAGATTTGTCCGACCGGTCCTGGCTGGTCCTATGCAACCGGTCCCAGGAACTGATCGGACAGGCCTGTCCGACCCGCCGGCAGGTGCTTTGGTCGGACAGTGCCTGTCCGACCACCGGTCGAACACGGCTGTTTGAGCACCGCTCAAACTGCCGTGTTCGACCGGTTAATACCGGCAGTGCAGGTGAAGTTTATTCAGCCCAACTTCCTGACCTTTTCAAGTGAATATCCAGCTGATTGTGCACCAGTTCCAGCACAAATTCTTGCTCGCCCAGCTCACTATGTCAGGTGAAGAGCCAGATCACCCACCTTTAGCAGCTCATGAAGCTCACCCCCAACCTCATGCTGGCAGGTGAAAATAAAGCTGACCCAGCTCTTCCCAGCAGGTCAAAAACCAACTGATTTTACTTCACCCCAGAATATACCCAGCTCTCCCATCAGCTCTGTCCCACAGATAAAAATTCATGTTGCACAGCTATTTCTCTTCCATCCATAGACATTCCTGCTGCATTACCAGGAAACTACTAGAAGTTTATTCTCCAGACTACAGTAATAAAACCACAAGATGAACCCTCTTCCTGCAATAATATATATTCCTGGATGTATCCTATCAGAGAAAAAAGCTGAAACCAAGTATTTTCTTTAGCAGCAACATGTATTTGTTTCTGAATACTCCAACCATCAGATCAATTTAAAATATTTTGAGAAACAAAGGGGTCAAACTGAAAGACTCACAAATCTACACAATGGAATTTACTTCTGAGACCTTACTTTATTCTTTAATTTTGCTGGTTGCTCTACAATTCATATGCCACCTTGCCTTTGCCGCCCTGCTTGGGTGGTAGATTGAGAGACCCTGGGACTCTGCTGAGTACCATCATATTATCAAGCTGTTTTGATGTAAGTCTTGTTTGGAAATTACTGATCAATTCGTACTGGCAATTATTTTATGCCAACAAGATTCTGTTCCCTTTTATTTCTCTTATTGAGTATGATTATCATCACAATCACCTCAGAAATCCACTTGCCTGCCTTGCAACAAAACCCCCCAACAACCAGTCTTGCTTGCACTCTCATTGCTTTCTTTTGCACACTTTGAGTTTCCTGTTTTTGGAAGAAAATTTGATATGCCTCATTAGTGCAAGAGGCAGGGATTTTGGCAGTTTTTCCATGTTGAAATAGGTTGGTTTGTTGAGATGATTATATAGAGGTATCATAATTGAAAAATTCAACATCCTGAATTACACCCACATGCAAAATCACATATGCATTCACAAGTTTAGGAGCGCAAAGTCCAGAATTGCGGAGCTGTACAGAGGGTGGCTGCGCGGAGGTGTGGCAGTGTGGAATCAAGATGCATGGAGTACCGCAGTGCGGAGTCCAGAAGAAATGAGTTTGCCAGCACAGATGGGGCACACAGCGCAACCACACAGCAGGGATACAGCAAGGCCACCACTCAGGGATACAGCGCGGCCACTGCTCAGGAATACAGCGCGGCCACTGCGCAGGGATCACTCAGCTCAATTTTCAGCCCTAATTCAAGTCAACTCAACTTGCCTCAACTCATCTCAAATCCCAGCCCTAACTCAACTCTGTTCTGGTCTGGTTTGATCTGTTCACTTCATCCCAGCCCTAACTCAACTCAACACTGGACCAAATCCAACAACAAACAACTCAGCTCAGCTCTAGACCAACTCCAACTCCAAAACAGCTCACCAAAATAAAATGACTTCAACTCGCTCATCTTGTTAACAAAGGACTAAAACCCAATCCCAAAATAAAAAAACAACCAACGCGCCATCTGCCAAAGGACAAGCTTGTCAAAATAAGAAAAGAGGAAGAGGAGGACAGAGTTCAAATATTTCAAACAAGAGAATAAGGACTCAAGAAGGTAACAACCCTGATTCTGAAGAAAGCAAAGAAGCCAAAGGCAATCCTCCAAACACCAAAGGCAATCCTACAAACACAAGAAATGCTTCCAATGGTATTGAAGATGTTGAAGAAGATGAGGACATCAACATATCACAAGTCAACGTAACTGTGGACAACTTCAAAAGCCAATTGGAAAAATGGTCCATCCACCAACTTTGCCAAGTGCTACAAAAGAAAAAGAAGCCAATTCCAATTGTGTTCCACCCAAGATTAAAAATGTCCTTGCCCTTCTCCAGAAGAACTACATCAAGAGCAAACTGATGCTTGCATTGATTGGAAATGTCAGCAAGGATACAGCCAACAAATTCCTGTAAGTTTTGGTTCACTTTCAATTTCCTCTTCATTCAAAATGTTGACTTGTGTAATTCCTCTAGTGGTGAAACTAAACCAATTCAAAAAAAGAGCAGATGTAACCAATTTGTTGCTTTCAGCAACGCTGCAACCAATCCATGACGGGTATTGGTTATTGGGTGGTATTGGGGCAAAAATACTGCCCAATATTTTGTATCTGTATTTTCTTGGGGGTCAGGGACAAATACATGTTATTGGTTGCCTCATGTATTGGGCAGCCAATACAATACACAGTATTTCAACATGTTGTATTGGTTGGGCCAATAAAATCCAATATTAAAATTGGGGTCTATTGGGATTTGCTGCCAATTGCTGCTTTGCTGCGTGCGCAGCAGTCAATGTCCCGGATCTGATGACATCTCAAGATGTGATCTGCGCGCCACAGTCTGTTGGTTCCCCGCGAAAGACTGCAGCATGCTGCTGCAACCTGGCAGCGCCGGCGGCCCAGCCTGATTCTTGATTCCCGTGAATCAGGAATTGGACTGGGCATTGTGATGACCGTTGGAACTTGGTGTTGCCAATCACAAACCACCACAAAATGCCAAAATCTGTTACTCCTCAGCTCACCCCCTCTCAGCGACCTTCTTGTCAGTCTACTTGAGTTTCAACACCATCACGTTCTCATGCCAACTACGTCAGGATGAGCTGCAACTCGCGAAGGAAAGCCGTTGCACACATCAGTCAAGAAATAAAAACAAGTCACAATGTTGAAAGCTAACACGACTCAGTCAACCAAAGTCAACCCACTCAGCAAAAAAATAAGAAAAAACGTACAAAAAAACAGACCGGAGCCAAGCACAAGAAGAAAAAAACGGTCATCATTACCAATGACGAATCTGAAGAAGGGGAGGACGTAATTGATCTCGCTCAGGACTCAGACAATGAAAACTCCAAGGTCAAAAAATCTGAGAACAAAAAAAAAAGTCTAATTAACAATATCAGAGAATATTTTGAGCCTCCCTTTCATGCTAATGAAACAGATGAGGTATTTTTTTACTTTTGAATCATTTTCAAAGGAGGATCATTATTTATTGATTCATTTTTGTAGTAGAGAGGATGATGTATAGGTGTAAATGGTGCTTGATAGTTTACAAGAAGGCTCGTGGGACAAACTCAAACCTCTACAAGCATTGCAATGGAACTGTGGATTGTGCACCCTGCTCAGGAAAATCAGAAGCAATCTCAGCAGGCTGCAAATTGCCACTTACAAAGAAAGAAATCCAGAACAAAGACAAGGATTGAAACCACAACATCCACGGTGCTCTGAAGAATGCCACATTTGACAACCAAGTTTTCAACCAGATTTCAATGATGTGGCTGGTGCAACATTCCTTACCCTGGACCTGATTCAATCACTTCCTCCTCAATGTCACTTTCAACTACGCATGATGAGGTATCCAAATCTTTTCTCAAACCTGGGCTGCAACCGAGGCATATTGACTCTATCTAAACTTACAGAGCCAAGTGGTTTTGGGCTTACAAGTGAGTGGCTTTTCCTGTGTTTTGGTTTGAAAAACTTGGCTGATTTCTAAACGTTTTGCTTCATTCTAGAAACTTAGCTCCAATTTCACATTAATCCATGATGTCTGGACCACTAAGGGTAACCGACATGCATTCCTCGGCATATCGGATGCTTATATTGGTGAGGATTGGAGCTTCAAAATATTGCATCTGGGTATGAAGTACATTGCATCAAATCACAAGGGAAAGCTTCTTGCAATCCCCTTTGCCAACATACTGAAGAAGTCAAATCTTGAAAAAAAGATATGTTGTTTCTGATTTCATCAACAATGTTGATTGAATCACGTGAGCTAACACCTTTTTATCCATACATTTTGGCGCAGACAACCGATTCAGGATCCAATAACTTCACAATGGCCACAGAGGTTGACCGTCTCATGGCTAAGAAGACTGGCGTTGATCCCAAACTTTCTGCAAACCACATCAGATGTTTCTGTCACAAGCTCTCGCTCATTCTCAATTTGGGTCTCCAATCAATTCACCTATCAACCCAGGGATTAGTTCAAACACAAACGGAAACTTTGGGATACATCCCAGATCTAGCACCTATCCTTGATGAGTCCAAAGAGATCAAGGAGGCTGCTCATTTTACGGCGGAGGATGTTATTGTGGGATCCAGCCATGACAAAAGACCAACAAACGGAGAAGAAACATTGGATGTTGATGTAAATGATCATTCAGATGCCTGGGAGACACCCAAGGAAGGAAGAAATGCAGTTGACACTATCTTGAAAAAGGTATGTTGTTGAACGTTTTGGAAGCTCTAATTGCTGTAATTTTATCTTTTTTTTCTGATGCGTATCAATAAATTTAGGTCAACTTTGTTATTCAAAGGATCAAGTCCTCAGCAGCCAAACAATCGGAGTACAACACTTGGTCAAAAAAGCTTGACATCAACGGCCCCAGCCTCATTGCTGGGTATGGGATACGCTGGAACATCAAGTTTGAAAGGAGGAACAGGGGGTATCAAGGACGTAAGATCATAGGTAAATTGATAGAAAACAAGAAGGATTGGCAGGAACAAGAGGGTGGGAAGAACTATTATAATAAAATTGAGATAAGTCAATGCAAGTGGGAATTAGTCAACAAATTGAATGAAACTCTCAGTGTAAGTTCATTTTTGATTGCTCATTTGTCTCATTCCCACCCAAAATGATTAAAATAATGATGATTCTGAATAGGAGTTCTATTATATCACCAAGAAAATGGAGGGTGACCACTCCTCAGCTTGCCTCATGATTTCCAAATACCGGAAGATTATTGCTTTCCTCCGAAGAAAACTTTCAACTTCAGCTGAACCTGAGTTCAAAACAATGCTCCAGACAATGCTAGACAAAACCCAAACATACCTCAATGAGGCAATGAGTTGCGACGCCATTCTAATCGCAACCATTCTCAATCCCAGCTTCCGCCTCTCTATATTCCAGGTTTCTTTTCCCGATCTATATGATTACACTTTTGCCTTAATCAAGGACACCTACGAAGCTAAGGAAATCAAATTCAAAGAAGCTTCTAGTACAAGATTACTTGAGAAATTGGACACTTTTGCAGGAAGAAAGTCCTCAAATGCCGCAGATCAAGAAGAAGTTGATTACTTTCCTGAAGCGGTTGTGGCACCTGTTGTAGATGAGCTCGCAATATATCTAGGCAGTAAACACAAGCTCCCCACTTCTCAAGCAAGCAGTTGTTTGGAATGGTGGAGGGTATTTATCTCTTCTCATTGTATCGACAATTTAGCCAATATCATCAGTTGTTGACATTTTCTTCTCTGCTAGGAACAAGCTAACAAATTCGCCATGTTAGCCCTCCTGGCCAAGGACTACTTGGCGTTCTTGGCCATCTCTGCAAGCGTTGAGAGGTGTTTCTCAGCAGCAGCCAATACGTGTAATCACAATCGAGGCAGTTTAGCAGCAAAAACAATTGAAAGGTGTGTAAGTTCTCACCAATGGATGGTTCAAGGGGCCAAGCCCGGAGGCCTTTTTGAGGTTGCACAGGGTATCATCACCCAAGCAATGGAGGATAAGTCTTACAAGGAGGAAAAAAGTGTTCCCAATCACTTAAAAAACTAAATTTCTCAATTTTTTCATTGCTTCCACTTGATAAGATGGAATTCTTTCCTCCATGAAACACACGTAATGAACATGTAATTTGAGGTAACAAGAATTTGATGTTAGGAACAATATTCTTCCTTTGAGTTAGAATTATAAAATTTATGGCCAATATCTGTGGGATTGTCCCAGTATTGTATTGGTATTGCAAGCCAATACAATCCAATCCAATACAATATGTTACAGCTTCAACCCCAATACAATACTTATGTATTGTATTGGGGACAACAATAAAATATTTTTTTCAAAGATACTATGCATCTGAAAGCCAATACAATACTAAAGTATTGGGCAATACTGTATTGTATTGGATTGGTTGCAGCGTTGCTGGTCATTGAAGTGTACACACTTCCATGGGTCATTGAGGTGTACACACCTCCATGACCAGTCACTGAGGTGTTGACACCTCCATGACCAGTCATTGAGGTGTTTACACCTCCATGACCAGTCATTGAGGTGTTGACACCTCCATGACCAGTCATTGAGGTGTTGACACCTCCATGACCAGTCATTGAGGTGTTGACACCTCCATGACCAGTCATCAAGGTATCAACGCCTTGATGACCAGTAATTGGTGACGCCTCAATGACCGGTCATTGAGGTGTCAACATTCCAATGACCAGTCATGGAGGTGTTGACACCTCGATGACCATGACCGGTCATGGAGGTGTCAACACCTTGATGACCAGTAATTGAAGTGTTCATGACACCTCCATGACCGGTCATCAAGGTGTTGACACCTTGATGACTGGTCATCAAGGCGTCACCACCTTGATTACTGGTCATCAAGGCGTCGACACCTTGATGACTGGTCACGGAGGTGTCATGAACACTTCAATGACTGGTCATCAAGGTGTTGAGACCTCCATGACCGGTCATGGAGACACTTCGATGACTGGTCATGGAGGTGTCAACACCTCGATGACCATGACCGGTCATGGAGGTGTCAACACCTTGATGACCATGACCGGTTTTGGCCGAGGTCTTGACACCTCAATGACCGGTCATCAAGGCGTTGAAACCTCCATGACCAGTCATCAAAGTGTCTCCATGACCGGTCATGGAGGTGTCAACACAATGACCGTGACCAGTCATGGAGGTGCCAACACCTTGATGACCATGACCGGTCATGGAGGTCTTGACACCTCAATGACTGGTCATTGAGGTGTCAACATCTCAATGACCCTGACTGGTCATTGAGGTGGCAACAACTCAATGACCCTGACTGGTCATGGTCAACACTCCAATGATTAGTCATCTAAGTGTAATTGACACTTCTGACCAGCCGCAATGTTGAAACGCTGCGCTACGCTACAAAAAGCGGTCAAAGTAGCGCAGCGCAGCGGGATCCCAATACGTCCTCAGACCAAATAGCAAAAGCGCAGCGGAGAGCCGCTGCGCTTTTGCTACGCGCATCAATTTTTTTTCCTGCTTGAAGGAAAAAGCGAAAGCGCAGCGGCAAATTTGCCGCTTTTGCTACAAAAAAGTGCAGCTGCAGCGCGGCCCGCTTTTCTGCGCTTTCCTGCGCTACGTAGCGGAAACCCCTATTTTTATGGGGGGATTGATGCCTCCACAGGCTGTTGCATGTCATGCAACAGCCTGCGGGGGGTGTGTAACAGTTGCACGCCCCCAAAAGAGCGGCGTGTACCGGCCGCACACCTTTTTTTTGGTGTGCGGCTGGTCCAGCTGGCACCCTCATAAGGGTATGGGCGACCAGAACCCTTATAAGGGTACCGGTGATTGGCACCCTTATAAGGGTACCCGTGAGTGGCACCCTTATAAGGGTACCGGTGATTGGCACCCTCATAAGGGTACCCGTGAGTGGCACCCTTATAAGGGTACCGGTGATTGGCAACCTTATAAGGGTACCCGTGAGTGGCACCCTTATAAGGGTACCGGCGACCAGCACCCTTAAAAGGGTGCCAACCTGTGCCGACCGGTCCCTATGAGGGTACTAACCGGTACCCTTATAAGGGTTACCGGTATGTTTATGGGTAAATGGCAACCTTTTAAGGGTGTCCAGTACCCTTATAAGGTGAATGATGACCTTATAAGGGTAACCAGTACCCTTATAAGGATGATCAGTGCCCTTAACAGGGGGACCGGTACCCTTAAGTAGGGTGGTGGCGCTTTTACCGCTTTTGTAGCGAAAGCGCGCTTTTCCGCGCTACAATGTAGCGGAAACCCGCTACATTGATGCTACAGAAGCGCCGCTACATCAGTTGGAAAAATTACACTTTGGCCAAGAAGCGGTAGCGGTAGCGGCATCACTGCTACTAATAAGCGCAGCGCAGTAGGGCTAAATCCCGCTGCGCTAACCGCTACGCTGCACTACTTCCCAGCGCAGCGTTTCAATGTTGCCAGCCGCGGTGGTGTCAACACCTCAATGACCAGTCAGCTCCAGTCATGGAGGTGTTGACACCTTGATGAATGGCTCAATGACCGGTCATGGAGGTGTTGAAACACCAATGACCTTGGGTCATCAAGGTGGTGACACCTCCATGACCTGTACATCCTTGATCCCTTAGACGCTGTTGGTGGGGGTTACCAAGAAATATCGTGTAAGCATGTAGCTTTGTATGTTGTGCAAATTCTGCAACTGAGCTATGGAAAATTCAGAACCACAAGCCAAGCACAATAGTTTTACATGTATCTTTGAATGCATTGCATTGGCTTGTAATGCCAGAGCCCTGTATTTTTAGTTACATGCCAGCTGGAACAGAATATTGTGGGGTAGTGTGACATGGTGTGCAAATACAGCAGTGTAAATTTCTGTTCCAGGACTGCATGGGGAAAAAGAACATGCATTTTTTGCAAGGCTTTCATTTACAAGGCTACCTTTGCAAGAGAAGCCCTGTGAAATTGCCATTCCTGACCCATGTGGGGATGTTGATTTTTACAAAGTGGCTTTTACAAGGTGCACACCTTGCAAAAGTGTATGCTATGTAAAATTACACATCACTATGGGTGATGTGTAATTTTACAAGGTGTTGGCCAAAATTTTCACCTTGTAAAAGATGTCCTTGTAAAAAACACCCTGTAAAATTCAATCTCAGCTTCAAATAGTTGAGATTCACAACCTATTTTTTTACAAAGTCATGCCTTGTAAAAAAGGACCTTGTAAATTTATACTTTCAGCCAAAAATGTGTAATTTTAAAACCTGAAATTAATAAGTCCTTGTAAATGGGAAAACATGACAATGTAAAATTCCATGCCACACCCATTTATTTTAAAATTTACTCTGTGTTTTTCTACAAAGGAATTTTTTTTACTCAAGTGAAGTTGCTTTTTCATCTCAAAAAACAAAATTCTTTACTATCTCTTTGCTGATTTTGATCAAATTTAAGAAGAAGAAACAAATTTGGACACTTTGTAAAGCACACCTTGTAAAATTAAATGTAACACCTTCAAATTTCAAGTTTTACACAGTGGTACATTTACAAGGAATTTCCTTAGAACAAAAAAAATTCTTTTTAGATAAAACTCTCTTTCCATTTCAAAACACCCTGGCATTTTATCAAACTTAGATGTCCTTTTTCCAGGCAATGATTTTTTCAAAGAAAATAAAAACACCTTGCAAATAAAATACCAGGTAAATTTCAACATACATGGGCTTGAGAAAAAATTTTACAGGGTCATGTTTTCTCATTTACAGGGCCTTGTTAATTTCAGGTTGTAAAATTACACATTTTTACCTGGACATATAATTTTACAAGGTCTGGTTTTTACAAAGTATCACTTTGTAAAAAAATAGGTTGTAAAAACCAAGAATCTGAAGCTGAGATGGATTTTTACAGGGTTTTTTTTACAAGGCCATCTTTTACAAAGTGGCAATTTTGGCCAGCACCTTGTAAAATTACACATCACCCATATTGATGTGTATTTTTACACAGCACACACTTTTACAAGGTGTGCACCTTGTAAAAGCCACTTTGTAAAATTCACCCACCCCCTATAATAATAAGGAATAATCATAAGTTAACCATAGTAACACATAAAAGTAAGAATAATAACTACTAACTTTGTTTTAAAAAAGTTCTGGACCCTTAAAAATAAGTTAGAACTAAAATAAATAACCACTTTTTACAGAAATTATGAATAACTTCCAAACCTTGAGGATAACTTAGAATGTTATGTCATATTCTGAATCCTCATGTAAAATAATGTAGGGTCCCTCACTGGAAGTACCCCCAAATTTGTACTCCTTCACTTTGAACCAATCACTTGTAACAATTGGCCACACCCGCGTGTCACAGATGCACATCACACACGTTGTGGTAGTCTAAATATGCCATAAATTTTCAGTTTTTTTCTCATCTGATTTCTCTGTTTTTCCTATATTTCTCTCTTTCTTTCTTCCTACTTCTCACTTCTTCTCATCCATCCACTCACAAATCAGCTGATATTATTCCAGATTCAGAATCTAAAGCTAAAATTACCCCTAGGAACACTCTCCAACACCATTATCACTCAAGAGGATCAGAAGTTACGGATACGTCAACCTACACACTTGCTACATATACAAAATTGCACAACTCTCAAATCTCAATATATGACTTCAAAAACATATTCTACGGAGAAAATCATTCTAGGAAACTACACACGGAATTCTCATTACATGTACAGATTAGGAGGTATAGCCAATACAAGTTCCAACTCCCGGTTCTGCATCAGCTACACGACCCCGCCAGTAACCCATAACCCATACTCAGTACTGCCTGGTCACATGCAGACTAAACTAGTGGATTTTCCAACTACACAGCCGAATGACACCACTACACAGCCGCATGACACCACTACACAGCCGCATGACACCACTACACAGCCGCATGACACCACTACACAGCCGCATCACACCACTACACAGCCGCATGACACCACTACACAGCCGCATGACACCACTACACAGCCGCATGACACCACTACACAGCCGCATGACACCACTACACAGCTGCATGACACCACTCTGCACAGCCTGGTCACATGGAAGGTCACATGATGGGTCACATGGTTCTTTTTTTCCATATTGTTCTTTTTTTCACCAATACAGGTCACCTGAGTGCACAGCCTCATCACATGTATGCAAATACAGGTCACATGTATGCACAGCCACATCACCTGAATGCACTGCCCCCACTGTCACCACCAGCAAAAATGCCTCAGTTGTACTTCCCTTGGAGCTAAAATCCCTCATATTTGTCTATATAAGAGGCTCTCCTCCAGTTGTTTTTCCCTTCCTCATCAGATCTTGTACTCACATATCTACAAGGAATACTAGCACTAGCTCACCAACTAGTATACTGGTCACTCCTCATTTATCACTGCCAATTCAATATTTGAGGTTTTATCAACACCAACATCAACAACTCATAGTTATCAACCATCAACAACAATCATGAATCATCACTCAACTTATTATCATAATCCGCAGGCGTCTTGAACCAACCAATCCTGTCACAATAAATAAACTGCCAAGCGAGCTTGGTGGTCTTGTTTTTCTGATAGTATAGAAGGGCAGAGTTTTGCATCTCAATTTTTCCCTTCTCCATTCAGCAAAAGGTTTAACAACACTTTTGAGTCTTACAACGCATGTACTTGACATATATGCATACTGTATGTGAAAGGACCAATTATGGACTTATAATTGAGATTTTGTGTATAGTTTGAGAGTTAGGCCCAATTGGGGTTTAAACCTCCAACCCCGCGTGTGGATTATATAATCCAATTGGAAATTGGCCAAATGCGTGGAAATAGGCAATTACCTAGTCACCAGGTATCACTACAAACATTTGTAATTTCACCTAAAGAAAAAACTACTGTTTGGGTTAAGCAAAATGTTAACTTTTTTCAACAAAATGGCTTAGTAATAAAAATTGAGCAAAACTGAGCATGCTCAGCAAAATCCCCCAAAGTTGCCATAATGAATAAAAATCATTTCTGCTCAGTTTCTAAAAAAAAAAAAAAATTGCTGAGCATGCTCAGTAAAGCTTATTTTTCACTTCTGACCATTTTCTGTAAAATTTGGTATATGTTTTGCCCATCCCAATTTTACATTTTCTTTCTGGGCAGAGTTGTAAATGTTTGTAGTGTATGTACAGTGCCTTGCCAGAAAGATCTGGCACCACTATTTTTGAAAAAAAAGGGTCAAAACAGTCCCAGAGCACTCAATTTTTTTTCACATGCTTGCAGGTGGTTTAGAGAAAGAAAAAAGGGGTTTTGTGATTTCAAACTCAGCCAAAAAAAAATTAAAAATCAAAACATTTTTGTCCGTTTTTGCAGATGCTTGAATAATTTTTTAAAAAATTTGGAAATATAGGGGTGGGGTGCGCAGAGACTTGGGAAGAATGATCATGAAAAAAAAACTTGAAAAAAAATATATATATATATTTTTTGTTGTGAAACACTAAGTAAAACACTAACAATGGTTACCATTGAGTTGACGGAGTGTCCATCAGATCCTTGACACTTGCCATCTTCATTTGAGGATTGGCCTCAAGGAGCTTGCCCAACTGAAAAAGGTCTTGGTCACCAGTCTTCCAAGGCTTGCCTAGTTTTGGAGCCAATACAACCGTCTGTTGCTCAGAGAATCGGGCGATGATTCTAGAGACAGTCTGCCGGGCCATCCCAAACTTGTGTGCACTGGCGGTTTTGGTCATTCCGGCCTTGAAAAGACTGACGATACGGGCTTTGAGCTCGGTCGTGTTTTTTTTTCTTGGGCATCTTGGAAGCCTAAAATCAAATTGTCAGTCAATGTAGGCTTGGCAATGTAATTCAGAGAGATAGAAAATAAAAAAAAAGAGACTTACTTGCTTGGATGTGCGTTGGTTGGAGTTCGCTTATGCCGTTTGAAGTGGTCAACAGGCAGTGCCTTGAGTGAAGCCTTACCCCTATTACCCCCAAGCGCTACCCAAATTACCCCCACGCGCTACCCTAATTACCCCCCGCCAGATCTTTCTAGCGAGGCACTGTACAAGCATAACCAGTGTACAGGTAGATTCTACATGACAGATTTGCAAGGTTTAATTATAAAAACCTTGAATACCTAAGATTAACATAGCCAGCGTGGCCTTTAATGATTTACCATAGCCATTTGTGGCCCATTTCAGCGTCTGTGGCCCATTTCAGATACAATTACATGTCAGTCTTGCTATTTACCTCAGTCACAATGACCAAATAGGTTCTAAAGGTCATGAAGAGCACTTATGACGCTGAAATAATGACCAGCAGTGCCATTGGGATGAGCCTTGTTAGTGCCAATCTCCCAAATTGGCCACATTGCGCTGAAATTCAGCAACTATAAGCACACAGGCAGGAAAGGTCCTCTACTATGAGTGAAATTAGTATATATAGAGTCCTCTTTCCACTCCAAATGTTGTTCCTCATCATCATTATACATTACAGTCAATCAGTTAGCTGTGTCCTGTCCTATTTCAGTTACTCTGCTCTGTTTGCCTGTTTTATTCTTGGTGTTCAATCTTAAAATCAACCTTCAAAGTGTCCAGCTCCTGCGCAGAAACCTACCAATCTACCCAGCAGCTCTACTTCACATCCCTACGTGGCTTTTTGGCTTAAAACACCACAAACATTTGCAACTCTGCCCAGAAAGAAAATGTAAAATTGGGATGGGCAAAACATATACCCAATTTTACAGAAAATGGTCAGAAGTGAAAAATAAGCTTTACTGAGCATGCTCAGCATTTTTTTTTTTAGAAACTGAGCAGAAATGATTTTTATTCATTATGGCAACTTTGGGGGATTTTGCTGAGCATGCTCAGTTTTGCTCAATTTTTATTACTGAGCCATTTTGTTGAAAAAAGTTAACATTTTGCTTAACCCAAACAGTAGTTTTTTCTTTAGGTGAAATTACAAATGTTTGTAGTGAAAGAAGCAATAGTGAGTACTTCTTTTATCCTTCTGTCCCCATTCTGGTCTCTTAATTGGAAAGCACTTTGGTACCACCTTCTGTTACGCAGAAACCCATTGTTTGCTTAATCAGATACCACCCTGCTTTGCAGATCTCTGATTTAGAGGGCACCTACAAACACCCCTGCGCCAGCAGGCCCCTCTATAAAAAAGAATAATATTCTTTTTATTTCTTTTTGACTACTTTTCTACGTGAAAATACCCCACTCTACCCATCATTTGCACTTTTATCACCTTGTGTAGCTAAAAGGTTCTAGTCCTTGGCATCACAGAGGCTGACATCCGGGATCAACCACCTTGCAGGCTCAGCAAGCAACTCCTACCCCAACCTCGCAGGCTCAACAAGTGACTCCTACCCCAAGAACAGTGAGTGGCTCATCTGCTGGTGAGCAAGACTTAGACACTAGTAGTTGTTGCCATGATAATCATCAGCAATTTATTGCGCAGTAGGGCCCAGACGCAAGGTCAGTGGGAGCTCAAAATCAAAATTGTTGGTTGTTGGCGGGAGAACGTTTTCTAAATTGCTTTTTCATTTCAATGAACAAAGACTGCAAATTTTTTTAACTGTGTAATCATCTCCTGTTCTTTACATTCAAAAAATGGGAAGTGCCCCATTGGCGTTGTTGACTTCTATGCAGCAAGCTTGCACTTGCAATGAAAGATCTTTGGCCTCTAATGCAGTGGAAACCTTGGTGGGACACTGTGGACCATTCAGATTGGATTTTCTCTCCATTTCCTCCTATGAATTGCCAAGTTGGGCAAGCATGTTGTGGAGGGTGACACATGCGTTCACCCATTGGATGATATTTTGCATGTCTCTCTTGTTTGGAGTGCAAGTTGTAGTTCTCGGAGAGAAACCCATCTTTCTTTCAAAATGCTGATTTTGTGTTCATTGCAGACCTGTGCCTTAGCAATTCAATAATTGAACTCAGTGTTGATTGGTATGTTGGCTGCTGGCACCTTATGGGCTGGAATGCAGTTCATTGACAATGCATATGCTGAGTTGACCAAAAAGTATTGTCCTAAAATCCAAAGAACAGCTATCAGCAGTGTATAATGAAAAGCAAGTGTCATCGATCAAACAGAAACCCCTCACCGGAATCAAAGAATTTGTTTGCCTCTTGTGAGAACCTCATCTTCTGGAACACCATGCTATTGCCACATGAGCCGGGCCAGCCAGTAAGAAAGGCAGTGATATATTTGTTGTAGTTGCAGATGACTTGGCAGTTGATTGAATACTGCTTTTTCTTGTCCCAATACACTTTGCAATTGGATGCAGGTTGTTGATACAATGGAAATGTTGTTCCATCAACAAAAACAACACAGCCGTTAAAACCTTCCTCTGAAAGAACTGCCGAAATTTCCAATTGTCATTCCTTGCCTGGCCATACAATGTACTTTGGAGAGCAATCATTGATTGCACAGATCACAAAGCGCATAATCTTGATGACGGTTCCTCTTTCAACGTTAAGATTGCAAGAAAAGCGTACAAGAGATGCGCCATTACCATTTGAGCCAAGCCTCTTGAGCATTAATGCCAATTGATGACCTATTGGGAGTTGAGTTTGGTGGCTCTTGCTATAGAAGACGGGATTGAGACAAATTTGCTGAAGGATCCAGATAAAACCATCTTTTGTGATGTGAACCGCCTGCCTGAAGTACTTGTTGCGCATCTGGAAAAGCACCAACAGATTCTATTCATCTTGATTCCTGGCTGGCAAGTGCTTGCCTATATAACATTGGGACAGAACATCCCCCAAGAACTTGGATGGATGAGCTTCATCTTCAAATGCCACGTTGAAAATCAATTGGCAAGTTGGTTCCTTTGGATAAACCATGCTCCCAAGGGTTGGAATTGTTGGGAATCCCATGGAAGAATTGATGAGGTTGTTGCCTTCTTCATGATCAAGCAGCACCAGCATCATGAAGATGTCATGTATGAATTTTGCTCTTTTGCTGTACTTGTGCATGGAGGATGAGAGCTTGAGCGGGTGGTTTCAACGGGGGAGGGGAGGCCTCTGTGAGACAAGAGGATAGGAGCATTTCCAAGGCTAAATTTTTCAGACTGATTTTGAGCCGCCTTAATTTTAAGCATGCAGCAGGTCTAAAAATTTCCAATGAGAGTTAAGAAAATTTCCAATGAAATCCTATCATGAACCCCCCTAATACCAGTCCCGGTAATGATCATGCGCCTGCACCAATTTGCCAATAGCACACTCCTTGACTTCCTCTCACTTTGAACAGGTGCCAAACCTGCACACTGAAAGAGCTTCAAACTGACCATTCCCATCCTCTGCAGAGATAAATCCCATCAGTTTGGCTGCCTTCTCCAACCACAGTCAGGAAGAGATACCCGGCCTCAGAAGCTATAAGCTCTTGTTGTGAGAAGTGTGTAACATGTATCTGGATCATAACAACCCAGAAAAAATTAATGCTGATCAAACCAAGAACTATTGAGTACAAAATTTCATTCTCTCCATCACACTGATTGCTCTTTTCCTTGATCTTATTAATATGATTAGCACCATTTTTCCCAATAATGTGCTAACCAGATCAATCTGTCACACCCTCAAGGCAACACCACAACTATTACCCTAAATCACATTAGCTGATCTAAAGCTATATTGTAGCTGAAATATTCCCATATGTCACCGCAATTTAGCTGTAATAGGAAGCTGCTAAATCCAGCTAGTGCTAAACTTCAGCTACAGCCATACTTAGAAAGGATGCAGATTTGGGCTGCTGAAAATCCTCCAAAATTTGAAGTGCAACTTCAGCCACCCTCCTGTACATCTTTTATTTGATGGTCCATCCAGAGCCTGTAAGCAGCACTCCGGGGACTGGAGGGCTAGTTGAGCACAGGCCATGGCCTGGGAGTACCTGCACCAGGGGGGGGGGGCCTGGACCCATTTTTGTACCAGCAATTTTTTGGTGCGGGTCTTGCAACCTCAAAGTCAAAGACAACGAAAATAGGATTTTTGGTGTGCTCCAGTTCCTGTCTTTGGAAGGAAATACAGGAGCTGACTCTGAAGTTTGGTTTTTTAGTTGCAAAAAAGCTGCTCTGTAGGGATGGCCCCGGCGGAACCGGGTACCCGCTTGCTCGGCGAGCAGCTGCTGTAGCTGCTTGCTCGGCGAGCAGCTGCTGTAGCTGCTTGCTCGGCGAGCAGCTACTGTAGCTGCTTGCTTGGCGAGCAGCTGCTGTAGCTGCTTACTCGGCGAGCAGCTGCTGTAGCTGCTTGCTCGGCGAGCAGCTGCTGTAGCTGCTTGCTCGGCGAGCAGCTGCTGTAGCTGCTTGCTCGGCGAGCAGCTACTGTAGCTGCTTGCTCGGCGAGCAGCTGCTGTAGCTGCTTGCTTGGCGAGCAGCTACAGTAGCTGCTTGCTCGGCGAGCAGCTACTGTAGCTGCTTGCTCGGCGAGCAAGCAGCTACAGCAGCTGCTCGCCGAGTAAGCAGCTACAGCAGCTGCTCGCCAAGCAAGCAGCTACAGCAGCTGCTCGCCAAGCAAGCAGCTACAGCAGCTGCTCGCCGAGTAAGCAGCTACAGCAGCTGCTCGCCAAGCAAGCAGCTACAGCAGCTGCTCGCCAAGCAAGCAGCTACAGCAGCTGCTCGCCGAGCAAGCAGCTACAGCAGCTGCTCGCCAAGCAAGCAGCTACAGCAGCTGCTCGCCAAGCAAGCAGCTACAGCAGCTGCTCGCCGAGCAAGCAGCTACAGCAGCTGCTCGCCGAGCAAGCAGCTACAGCAGCTGCTCGCCGAGCAAGCAGCTACAGCAGCTGCTCGCCGAGCAAGCAGCTACAGCAGCTGCTCGCCGAGCAAGCAGCTACAGCAGCTGCTCGCCGAGCAAGCAGCTACAGCAGCTGCTCGCCGAGCAAGCAGCTACAGCAGCTGCTCGCCGAGCAAGCAGCTACAGCAGCTGCTCGCCGAGTAAGCAGCTACAGCAGCTGCTCGCCAAGCAAGCAGCTACAGCAGCTGCTCGCCAAGCAAGCAGCTACAGCAGCTGCTCGCCGAGCAAGCAGCTACAGTAGCTGCTCGCCGAGTAAGCAGCTACAGCAGCTGCTCGCCAAGCAAGCAGCTACAGCAGCTGCTCGCCGAGCAAGCAGCTACAGTAGCTGCTCGCCGAGTAAGCAGCTACAGCAGCTGCTCGCCAAGCAAGCAGCTACAGCAGCTGCTCGCCGAGCAAGCAGCTACAGCAGCTGCTCGCCGAGCAAGCAGCTACAGCAGCTGCTCGCCGAGTAAGCAGCTACAGCAGCTGCTCGCCAAGCAAGCAGCTACAGCAGCTGCTCGCCGAGCAAGCAGCTACAGTAGCTGCTCGCCGAGTAAGCAGCTACAGCAGCTGCTCGCCAAGCAAGCAGCTACAGCAGCTGCTCGCCGAGCAAGCAGCTACAGTAGCTGCTCGCCGAGCAAGCAGCTACAGTAGCTTCTCGCCGAGCAAGCAGCTACAGTAGCTGCTCGCCGAGAAAGCAGCTACAGTAGCTGCTCGCCGAGCAAGCAGCTACAGTAGCTGCTCGCCGAGCAAGCAGCTACAGTAGCTGCTCGCCGAGCAAGCAGCTACAGTAGCTGCTCGCCGAGCAAGCAGCTACAGTAGCTGCTCGCCGAGCAAGCAGCTACAGTAGCTGCTCGCCGAGCAAGCAGCTACAGTAGCTGCTCGCCGAGCAAGCAGCTACAGTAGCAGCTCGCCGAGCAAGCAGCTGAAGCAGCTGTTTACCGAGCAAGCAGCTGCAGCAGCTGTTTGCCGAGCAAGCAGCTGCAGCAGCTGTTTGGCGAGCAAGCAGCTACAGCAGCTGCTCGCCGAGCGAGCAGCTGCAGCAGCTGTTTGCCGAGCAAGCAGCTGCAGCAGCTGTTTGCCGAGCAAGCAGCTACAGTAGCTGTTTGCCGAGCAAGCAGCTACAGTAGCTGCTTGCTTGCGCCGAGTACGCAGCCATCAGGCAGGTACCCGTGAGGGTATCCGGGTACCTGGTGTTTTTTTTACCAAAACATGACACCCGGCACCGCACCCGGCACCGCCTGGCGGGTGTGCCGCGGGTGTCAAGGGTACCCGCCAACGGGTGCCGGGTACCTAGCAACGGGTACCCTGGGGCCATCCCTACTGCTCTGAAGCACATCTTTTCAGAGCATGGCTGTATATTAGGCATCAGATAGGCTTGCTGAAGTGGCAATTATCTTTTTCCATCAAGTATCACAAGTTGTACACACACATAAATAGGCAGATAGTGTGGTCTGTGAAATCAATAGCATTTTTTTTTTTGAAAAAGAGGGGCGGCCTGGATTCATTTTTGCACTAGCAATTGTTTGGTGCAGGTCTTGCAACCTCAAAGTCAAAGAAAACAGAGATATGATTTTTGGGGTGCTCAATTTCCTACATTTGGAAGCAAATACAGGAGCTGAGTCTGAAGTTGGCCATTTTTGAATGACTTGCATTGTCTTAGAGCATCTGCATTGGTGTGGTTATTTGCTAGGCTAGAGTACTCGATGTTAAAGTGTAACAGTACCGAGGCAGGCGGATTCCCACATCGGTTGACTGTAAATCATTGACTTGAACGGACACCACAACAAATCAATTATCACCGGATGTCAGGTGACATCACACAACTTAGGTTGTAACTCTGATGCATCACTGGCTGTACCACCAGATGACTACAATGGCCCCTTTGTCCTCTGCAGGGAGCTGCATCGGAACCAACTGGGCACTTCACCAGCAGATATTTGGAGTTGGCCTGATGTCACCTGTCATCTAGTGATAATTTATTTGTCCTGGTGGGATAAATGCATAAAGTATGTATTTAAAGCAAGGTGTATCAGGGATGATGTGATTTGAATTTCTAATATGCGCTGTCGTTAAGTGGTGCCAAAGTTGACGACACTTAACGACAAATGCTAATGATTTCAGCGATGGCGCCAGGTTTGACCTCTCTGGTGTGGGAGGTTTGTTGTTAAAATAGCTTAAAACTGGGCTTTAACCCGCCCGATGCGGATGCTCTTAGGTCTATCTGCAGAAAGGATTGGAAGCTGCAATCTTATGTGCACAGCATGTGCCCAGAAGCCATAGGGTTTTCCAGTGATCACAATAAAAACTTGGGTCAGGCTAAATGCACTTCAAACTTTTACTAACTACATGCACTCCAACATTTTGGAGTGGGCAAGTGTCCACTCCAAAAAAAACAGAGTGAACAGCTGTCCACTCCAAAAAAATTGGAGTGGGCAGTTTTGCAATCCAAAATTTTGACGTTTTTGGAGTGGAATGTTGTGTACTCCAAATTTTTTTGGAGTGGACTTTGGGTGCACTCCAATTTTTTTGGAGTGGACTTGAGGTGCACTCCAAAACTTTTGTAGTGGACTTTAGGTACTGCACTCCAAACTTTTGAAGTGAGCTTTGAGTGCATGATTGTTTAAGGGGTGGGTGAATTTTACAAAGTGGCTTTTACAAGGTGCACACCTTGTAAAAGTGTGTGCTGTGTAAAAATACACATCACTATGGGTGATGTGTAATTTTACAAGGTGCTGGCCAAAATTGCCACTTTGTAAAAGATGGCCTTGTAAAAAACACCCTGTAAAAATCCATCTCAGCTTCAGATTCTTGATTTTTACAACCTATTTTTTCACATAGTGATACTTTGTAAAAACCAGACCTTGTAAAATTATATGTCCAGGTAAAAATGTGTAATTTTACAACCTGAAATTAACAAGGCCCTGTAAATGAGAAAACATGACCCTGTAAAATTTTTACTCAAGCCCATGTATGTTGAAATTCACCTGGTATTTTATTTGCAAGGTGTTTTGATTTTCTTTGAAAAAATCATTGCCTGGAAAAAGGACATCTAAGTTTGATAAAATGCCAGGGTGTTCTGAAATGGAAAAAGAATTTTATCTAGAAATAAATTTTTTTGTTCTAAGGAAATTCCTTGTAAATTTACCACTGTGTAAAACTTGAAATTTGAAGGTGTTACATTTAATTTTACAAGGTGTGCTTTACGAAGTGTCCAAATTGTTTGTTCTTCTTAAATTTGATCAAAATCAGCAAAGAGATAGTACAGAATTTTGTTTTTTGAGATGAAAAAGCAACTTCACTTGAGTAAAAAAAATTCCTTTGTAAAAAAACACAGAGTAAATTTTAAAATTAATGGGTGTGGCATTGAGTTTTACATTGTCATGTTTTCCCATTTACAAGGACTTGTTAATTTCAGGTTGTAAAGTTACACATTTTTGGCTGAAAGTTTAAATTTACAAGGTCCTTTTTTTACAAGGCATGACTTTGTAAAAAAATAGGTTGTGAATCTCAACTATTTGAAGCTGAGATGGAATTTCACAGGGTGGTTTTTACAAGGACATCTTTTACAAGGTGGAAATTTTGGCCAACACCTTGTAAAATTACACATCACCCATAGTGATGTGTAATTTTACATAGCATACACTTTTACAAGGTGTGCACCTTGTAAAAGCCACTTTGTAAAAATCAACATCCCCATTGTTTAATACTCCAAGGAAGTGAAAAACTTTGGAGTGGAAAGGTGTCCACTCCAAATATATTGGAGTGGAAAGCTTCCCACTACAAAAAAATTGGAGTTCACACTTCTCCACTCCAAATTGGAGTGCATGAAGTAAAAAGTAGGAGTGCGTTTAGCCTGACCCTAAAAACTTCCGGTGAAAGTCTATGGTGAATCCTCCTAATACGCAGTTATGAATTTCAGTGTTGTTTTATATTGTTACATGTGAGCCTGGGTCTCTTTAGTGACAACAGGACACAAGGATGGGGGGCACAATAGTTTATTCCAGAGGGATAAGGAAGGGACAACTATCGTATAGAAGAAGGAAAGAGAGAGGGAAGAAGAAAATGATGATGATATCTGGCCTTCTTTGGGCAATTCTACGTCTCTCCTTAAATCACCGCTGAAAAAAACCCATCCAGTGGGCTTGTCCAACATGGCATTGGACACAATTGTCCAATGCTATGTTGGACAAGCCTGTCTGACAGGTTTGTCCGACATGGGATTGGACAATTCTGTCCGATGCCATGTCAAACAAACCTGGTTTGATGGGTTTGTCCGACATGGGATCAGTCAATTGTGTCTGATCCCGTGTTGAACAACAGTGTTTGATGAGTTTGTCTGACATGGGATCAAACAGGTTGTTTGATCCCATGTTGGACAACATCTGTCCAATGAGTTTTTACTCATTTAACAGATTGTTTGATTCTTTTGTATCAGTTGCCAAGCAGGCCAGCAGTGACTTGCTTGGAAGAACCTGCTTGGATATCTTCTCTGAGCAGGCCAATGACCTGCTCGGCAAAGAGCTTGAGAATAGCAGGCCGGCCTGCTGTGAGCTCGCCGGGTAGGCCGACAGGCCGGCCTGCTCTGAGCTTGCCGAGCAGGCCACTAACCTGCTCGCAAAGAGCAGGTCATTTGACCTGCTTTATGTGAGCAGGTCATTTGACCTGCTCTACGTGAGCAGGTCATTTGACCTGCTCTATGTGAGCAGGTCAATGACCTGCTCACATAGAGCAGGTCAATGACCTGCTTGCAAAGAGCAGGCTGGCCTGCTCCAAACTTACCAAGTAGGCTGGCCTGCTCTGAGCTTGCCGAGCAAGCCAATGACCTGCTCGCAAAGAGCAGGAAGGCCTGCTCTGGGCTCACCAAGCAGGCCACTGACCTGCTCGCAAACTGAGCGCACAAAGCAGGCCAGTGACCTGCCAGCAAACTCAGTTTGCCAAGCAGGCCAGTGACCTGCTTGCAAACTCAGTTTGCCAAGCAGGCCAGTGACCTGCTTGCAAACTCAGTTTGCGAAGCAGGCCAGTGACCTGCTTGCAAGCTCAGTTCGCCAAGCAGGCCAGTGACCTGCTCGCAAACTGAGCTCGCCAAGCTGGCCAGTGACCTGCTCGCCAACTCAGGGCGAACTGAGTTTGCGAGCAGGTCACTGGCCTGCTCAGTGAACTGAGTTCGCAAGCAGGTCACTGGCCTGCTTGGCAAACTGAGTTTGCAAGCAGGTCACTGGCCTGCTTGGTGAACTGAGTTTGCAAGCAGGTCACTGGCCTGCTCGACGAACTGAGTTTGCAAGCAGGTCACTGGCCTGCTCGGCGAACTGAGTTTGCAAGCAGGTCACTGGCCTGCTTGGCCAGCTCAGTTTGCAAGCAGGTCACTGGCCTGCTCGGCAAACTGAGTTCGCGAGCAGGTCACTGGCCTGCTCGGCGAACTGAGTTTGCAAGCAGGTCACTGGCCTGCTTGGCAAACTGAGTTTGCAAGCAGGTCACTGGCCTGCTCGGCAAACTGAGTTTGCGAGCAGGTCACTGGCCTGCTCGGCGAACTGAGTTTGCAAGCAGGTCACTGGCCTGCTTTGCGAGCTCAGTTTGCGAGCAGGTCATTGGCCTGCTTGGTGAGCCCAGAGCAGGCCAGCCTGCTCTTTGTGAGCAGGTCATTGGCTTGCTTGGCGAGCTCAGAGCAGGCCAGCCTACTCGGTAAGTTTGGAGCAGGCCAGCCTGCTCTTTGCAAGCAGGTCATTGACCTGCTCTATGTGAGCATGTCATTGACCTGCTCACATAGATCAGGTCAAATGACCTGCTCACATAAAGCAGGTCAAATGACCTGCTCTTTGCGAGCAGGTTAGTGGCCTGCTCAGCAAGCTCAGAGCAGGCCTGCCTGTTGGCCTACCTGGCGAGCTCACAGCAGGCCGGCCTGCTATTTGCAAGCTCTTCACGGAGCAGGTCATTGGCCTGCTCAGCAAAGATATCCAAGCAGGTTCTTCCAAGCAAGTCACTGCCGGCCTGCTCGGCAACTGATTCAAAAGAATCAAACAATCCATCCGATGAGTAAAAACTCATCGGACAGATGTTTTCTGACATGGGATCAAACAACCTGTTTGATCCCATGTCGGACAAACTCATCAAACATTGTTGTTCAACACGGGATCAGACACAATTGACCGATCCCATGTCGGACAAACCCATTGAACCAGGTATGTTTAACATGGCATTGGACAGAATTATCTGATCCCATGTCGGACAGGCTTGTCCGACATAGCATTGAACAATTGTGTCCAATGCCGTGTCGGACAAGCCCACCGGATGGGGTTTTTTTTAGTGGAGAAGGAGGAAGGTTTAAGGGCAGCTAAGCTCCTCTTCTCTTGAGAAACAGAGAAGGTCCAGTCAGAGACTGCCTTGATTTTTTAAGCCAAAGGAAACTGGCAAAGGTTATGTAACAGGAAACCTATGTGGATTTTAGCAGCATTCCACAGAAGCAAAGATTGATATGTTCTATTTGGTTTGATTCTTTATTTGAATGAAGATGATGATGAGTAGAAAGCTAGGTGAAAAGATCAAGAGCTCAGAAGAACTTTGAAGAAAGAGAGAACTTGGCAAGAACTGCTTACTAGTCAATAAGTGACACCAATAGACCACAACTATACAACAAGGGGAATGGATGGGACCTAGGTTGATGAGTAGTGAGGAGTTGTGTTGTCCAGCGTTGTCTGATTTCTTCTAAGTTGGTGGTTCTGAGTGATGATGAAAATTTTCATCTGCCCAAATCTGAGGGGGATGAACCATGTTGATCAAAATGAATATGCATTATGAAGTTGAAATTAGAAAATAATTAGATGTTATCATAGTTGATTACTTCACACTTATACACAACAAAGTATGGATATTATTATATGAAAATGATCACATTGGAAAGGAGAATAAGATGATAACACTGTTGAAGCCCTTTGGGCAACTGCTTTTTCTCTAAGAATGACATTACAGCATATCCTAAAAACCTTGTGGAGTCTGGGGGCACCCCCAGACCAAGGTTTTTTTTTTTTTTGGGGGGGGGGTCAGGCTAACTGCACTCCAACTTTTTACTTGATGCACTCCAATTTGGAGGGGAAAAGTGTGCACTCTAATTTTTTTTGGAGTGGGAAGCTGTCCACTCCAATGTATTTGCAGAGGGGACACCTTTGTGAACCCTCTAGACAGAGATTTCACACGTCTCACATAATCACTCATTTGGTACTTAGTAAAATCCTCCCTGCGTCCCATCTAGCTCAGTAGAGACTGAATCTTCTCTTTCTACCATGCTAGGTGAGTTGCCCCTCCTCTTTCTTTCTTCATTCTCCTTTTCCTTCTCATCTCTTCCTTCCTCATCTTTCTAGTTGTATATAAAGAGACTGAATCTTCTCCTTCTACCGTGCTAGCAATAAGACACGCTTTGTCAGCCTTAGAGACAACACCATTTCCCAAAAGGCTTCAATAATGTTCTCTCCAGATTCCCCTCATTTTCCTGATCATTTTCATCTACTATTGTCTATAGTTGTGATGTATAATTGAGGAGTAATAACACTTTGAACATCTATTATTTTCTAAGTTCAAACCATATTGAAGATGTATGCATTTCAATCAACAAGGTTAACCACTTCTCCTCTGGCAGGATGAAAATTTTCATAATCCCTTATCAACCAACTCTGAAGAGGCACATAACACTTGGATCAACACTCCTCACTACTCAATCACACAGGTCCCATCATATCCTTACGTTGTCGTGGTCATTTGGTGTCATCTGATTGAATAGTAAGCAGGTTTTCCATCTTATCCTTCTTCAAAGTTCTTCTTGAGCTTTGATCTTCCTCTTCCCCTTTCCCCTTAACCTTAACCTTCTTCTTCTCTTCTCCCATAAAGAATCAAACCAATAAAAACATCATATAATCAATCAAAAGATTCAAAAACATTCATCTTTATTGCTTCTGTGGACTGTAGCTTAAATCCACATAGGTTTCCTGATAAATAATCTTTGCCAGTTTCCTTTGGCATTAAAAATCAAGGCAGTCTCTGACTGTCTCTGTTTCTTCAAGAGAGGAGGTGTTGAGTCCTCTCTGCTTAAACCAATCTCCTCTTAAGGATAGATAAGCTTAATTCAGTCTAAAAAGACTTCTCTTCTTTCTTCTTTCTCTTCTTCTCTTCCTTTCCTCTCTTTTCTTCCTTCTAGTTGTTTTCCTCTATCCTTTGGAATACAACTAGTGTCCCCCAAACCTTGTGCCCTGCTGTCACTGTAGAGACACATGCTCCCCAAACCTTGTGCCCTGCTGTCACTGTAGAGACACATGCTCACACACTTTGGTTCTAGAATTTGTCTCCCAAGATCTATAGATCTTGATTCTAGAGCTCCTTTGTCCGTCCTAGTGAAGAGGTGAAACACACCTCTTACAACCTTTCCACTCCAAAATTTTTCACTTCCTTGGAGTAAATGATCATAATGTACTCAAAGTTTGCTCCAAAAACAAAAAATTTGGACTAGTGCACCTAAAGTCCACTCCAAAAGTTTTGGAGTGCACCTTAAGTCCACACCAAGATTTTTAGAATGCACTTACATAAAGTCTCCTCCCAAAACTTAGGAGTGCACTGAAAGTGCACTCCCCCCCCCAAAAAAAAAAATGCAGTACACATATGTCAAAATTTTGGAGTGAACAACTGCCCACTAGCAAGTTTTTTTGGAGTAGTGGACGGCTGTTCACTGCAACAATTTTGGAGTGGATGCTTACTTGCCCACTCCAAAATGTTAAAGTGCATGTAGTAAAAGTGTGGAGTGCATGAATGAGCCAGACCTTTTTTTTCTCTTCAAAAAAACAGAAGGGCTGCACAGCCTATACATCCAGATGTAGTACAGGACAAGGGAGTTGACAGGCTCCCTACACAGGCTCCGCAACTGCCTGTGGTCTGTGAGCACTGGCACTTGGGCAGTGTAACCTTGCAAGAGTATTGCAACGGTGCGGGCCTCATCCTTCCAGTCCCCAAAACAAAAGGGTAGCTTTTTGGGACTGAGTGGTGTGCTGTGTTTCATACAGGCCTGTTATATGGTCCAGTGAAAATGTGGCATTAAAAAATGGAGGCGGGGGTGCCCCCTGACTCATAAGGTTTCTGGGATATGTTGTATTTACATGGGTACAGTTGCGGATGGCATAGACCTGTAGGAGATTTTTGGCTGTCCGGATTGCCGCAGCCCAGATTTTTTCCAAAATTTTGTCTGGGGACAAGGATTTCTTGGATTTTTTCTTATTTTTCCAGTGCAGATACTCCATATCATAGGAGGCTGCGGCGCAAATATTGATCTGAGTTGGCCAATGAGCTCTCCTGGCCGCTTGTCCGCGTCGCAACCTCCCCTCATGATTGGTACTGCACACAGTGGCACGCCTTTCTGAGGAGTTGGACCGGTTTTCAGCAAACCACAATCAACACGCTCTCCAAACCTCAATCAACACGTTCTACAAACCTTCATCATGGCTATCAGCAAGGGTTCAAAGGGACAATGCCAACGACGCCGCAGGGAAGCCAAGGAAGCTCAAGAGGCTGCAAGATTGACCCAAAAACCATTGAAAACCAAGTGCAAAGGAAAATTCAATGAAGTCGTTTGGAAATGCTGCCTTCTTGACACAATACGGAAATACTTTTGCCATATTGATTGATAGATTTCAGCTTATCAACAAGTTTACAACGGTCCTCAATCACAAGTACTCATGAAAAAATACAAGTCCCATTTCTGCATCCCTTGACATGCAGCAATGAGCATTGATATGTTGACCTCATGAATTATGTTCTCACTTGCCTGTCTTGCTTTTTTTTATCTAGCTCTGCTCCTTATGTCTTCTCTTCTGGTTTCATTTCCTTGATCTTCATTTTTTTGCTTCCAAAGTAAGAATGCAGGACTCACTATGGGTTTATGGAGGTCTGATAAACCAATAATGAGCTCTAAGTACATAAATATAATCTTATACTATGGTTTGAAGGGTGGTGTCCGGATTGGGTGGTCCCCCCAAAAAAAAGAAAAAAATCCCTTGGGCAGAAAGCTTGTCCCGCTTAACTTTAGAATCTACATGGTCCAAAACACTCAAAATTGTAGTCAACATGTAGTTATGTCCTATAGGGCCAAGTAACAAATGGCCCGCTTCCAAATTGTATATTTTGCCCGTGGGGCCCCACAGGTCTATGGCATCCGCAACTGTAGAAGCCCCACTGATGAAACCTCTCTGCATTCCTCAGAAACAAACAAACATCAACCGACATCCCCAAACTTCCCTCACAATTAACTCTCCAAACATTTCTCGTTTTACTAAAGAAAGTTTAACACGAAAAAAAAGACTATGTATGTAGAGGGAAGAAAGAAAGGAAAAAGCAGAATTAAAGAGTAGGACTCCAAGTGTAATTTGATTTATAACAACGGAAAAAGAAAGAGAAGAAGAGGGAACAGTATTGTACTTGATGATGTCGTCAGTCCAGATCGTACATATTTCCATGTGATAAACGTATAGATATACACCCACAGATAATAAAAAGAGAAGAGAAAACGTTGTATTCCAACAATTCTTCAGATGTGTCTGATCAAGAGAAGAAGGTCAAGGAGTCGTCGGTAGTTCGCGAGGACTAGTAGATCGATTATAAGCAGAAAGTACGCAACTCATACACATAAGCCAAACCAAAAAAAAAGAAGAAAAACGAAACATGAAGATGAAGTGAATGGGGGAGGGGGAGATGGGGAAGAAGACGAGACGCGGTTGGCGACACGAGAGGAGGAGAGGGGATGCTTGAAGCGCAAGCGGGAGGATAGCGGAGGAAGAGGGGGTGGGTGGTCAAGGGTCGAGAGCATTAGCGACGGCGGATCTGCGGGAGCTGAGTTCGAGCTGGGCCTCGTCGACGAGGCAGCGGGCCTCGATTTCGATCTGCTCGTCATCGTCGTCGTAGTCATCGTCGTTGTCGTTGCTGGAGCCGGCAAGGGAGGGATCGGCGGTGCCGGCGTCGGTCGCATGATGAGCATCCTCTTCTTCCTGCACTTTCTCCAGCTCCCCAACCCCCCCGCCCTTCTCGCCGCTCTCTTTCCTCTCCTTCGCCACCTGCAGCTTCGATCCCGTCGTCGTCGTCGTCGTCATCGTCGTCGTAGCCGTCGCCGTCGTGGTCGACCCGCCGCCCGTCACACTCGGCGTCGCCCCTGTCGCTGCTGCAGCACCAGTCGTACCCCCACCTGCGCGGAAAAACGCGTGGTTCGAGAGCTCCAGCGCCGTGGGTCGAGCATGATGATCACTATCATCACATATTTTGTTGTTGTTATAAATTATAGGTCAGTTATGTATGGTGTGTGCACTATATCTCTTGGTAATCAAATATTCAAAGACTTACATCAAGAAAGTCTGCTTCAACAGATCCGTGCATTCCTCCGAGATATCGTCAGGGATTTCGGGAGTTGCAAACGAGCCGATCTAGTGACAGAGGGCGGCAAGATCAGAGGGTATTATGAGATACCATGAAGTGCAAGCACCGGGACGTACCCTGAAGATAGCTTGCATCTGCGTGAGGCTAGCCCAGGGATGTTCGCCCGTCAACATCTCCACGATCAAGCAGCCGAGGGACCATATATCGGCCTTGCGCGTGTACGACGTCTGCTTGACCACCTCGGGCGCCATCCAGAACACCGAGCCTTGCAGGGAGGGTCTATGGATCCTGGCGGTCGACAAGAGATCTGTACACACACACACACACACACAAGCCCTCTCATTCAGTTCACCTAGCGTTACGAAGGAAGAAGAGTGATGAAAAGAACGCACTGTCTTCGACCCGTTTGGAAATGCCGAAATCGGATATCTTGATCACGCCCTTATTATCGACTAGGATGTTAGCGCCCTTGATATCGCGATGGATGATTTCCTTGGAGTGGAGGTAGTTGAGGCCCTCGAGGATCTGGCGGGTGAAGGTATTGACGAGGGCCTCCTCGAAGGAGCCGTAGTTTTTGAGCAGGGTGGACACCGAGCCTCCAGGTACATACTCGAGGAAGATATTGAAGAACGAGTCGTCGGCGGACGAGTCGAGGTACTGCACAATGTTGGTGTGCTGCAACTCCTTCAGAAACTCAATCTCCCGTACTAGTGCCCCCAGCATCGACTTCTTCCGCTCTTCGTTGTGCGACGTCCCGCTCGGCCTTTCTACCTGCTTCACCGCCATCAACGTCCCGTTCAGAGCATGCATCCCTAGATACACCTGCAGAAAAAAAATTATGGAAATCCGTCCGTCTGAGCTTCCCCTCCCCCCCCTTTTTTTAGTGAATACTTCTCTCGAAAACTCACACTTCCAAAACTCCCCTGCCCGATCAAGGCTCCTCGAACCCACTTGATCGACGCTTTAGCTGTGATAACAATTTGTTTTTCACATTTTTTTTTTTCGGAAAGTCTAATCAGCTTTTACAAATTGAATTATTGAAAAAAAAAAGGGGAACTGACATCCACTGGACGTCATCTTCTGAGGATCGTCATTGGCGTCTTTGTTATCTTCGTCGTCGTCTTCATCTTCGTCATCATCATCATCATCGTCGTCATCGTCGTCATCGTCATCATCATCGTCATCATCATCATCGTCGTCATCATCATCATCATCGTCCTGGTCGTCGTCGTCGTCGTCATCATGATCGACACGAGACTGGGGGATTTCGCCGCTCTCGCTCTCCTCCTTGATGGAGCTGTCGACTCTGGAGGAGCTGAGGGAGCGTCTGCCGGCGCGGGTGGAGCCGTCCTCCATGGCGGCGGTGGTGAGGTCATCGGGGTTAGCGGTGGAAGTAGGGTCGTTATTATTCTTAGCGAGGAAGCCGTTGACGGCGCCCCACTCCCCCGCGTTCTTGCCGCCGGCGCCGCCGAATCCTACAGCCATGCTGGCCCGGCGATTCTCCACCTCCGCAGTCACCTCGTCCAGTGTGAGAATCGACGCGCTGTCCGAGTCACGATGTTTCTTCTTCACCGTCAGCCGCCCCGTCATCCCCGCATCCGGGTGGGAGCTCATGGTGTCGAGTGAGAATCGCGGCTGCTCCTTCCCCTCGGCCGTGCCCGAGAAATCCGCCACTGAAATGTGCGGCGAGCGGTGCTCCGTCGTCGATTTAGTGGGCAGAGGCGGCACCCCAGAGCGGCCCGAGTCGGTCGACAATCGAGACTGCTGCTGGTGCGGGTAGCTCGACATGTCCCAGCTGGTTCGCCCGACACCCGAGAACTGGCTCGTGCGACGCATGGCGATCGACTTGCGCACCGACTGCCGGACCGTCTTGGATAGATGCTTCTTGTTCTCTACCGATGGGAAGTAGTCCACCAGATGATTCGAGATGATCTCCGACGGCGGTCGGTGCCCAAAAAAGTTGCGCAGCTTTCCACGCCCACTCGCCAGTAAGCTAGTCACCCGTTCTCCCCCACCCGCTGTGGATACCGCTTGATTGTTCTGGTTGTGGTTATTGGCATGCTGCTGCAGCGAGACCTGGTAATCCGGCGGAAGCGGCTCCGAGTGTCTTGTGGGGTCGATCATCAACCCAGACATCACACTCACCACGCTGGCCCGGTTACGAGCTTTACGTGGAGGAGGGAGCTCCGAGGTGTGGTTCTTATTGCTGCTTTTATTAAATTCCGAGCTAGCTGTCTCGTCCGCCCCAGATGCTTGCTCTCCATTCTCTTTCCCGTCTTGTTTACCGAGCTGGCTGGCCGACAGAGTGGGTGAAAAGCCCGCAAGCGTGGGCGACAGATTGGGCGAGACTCCACATAGCACCACCTCGTCGCCTCCGAAATAAGGCGAGGCTGCTTTCCGGTTAGCTCGTTTACCACTAGCTATATAGTGTAGCAATAATCCCCGCTGTCGCTCGGGTCGATTGGTTGTCCTACAGAGCTCGAGAAGTTCATTTTCATCCAATACTTTGATAGTACCTGTTTTGACAAAGTTCATCAATTAATGACTTGCTGTGAGAAAAAAAAAAAAAAAAGAAAAAGATGGGGCAATGCGGAATATGATGTACCCCAATTGAGTTCTGCGGGTAACGCGTTAAGCGGCATGGGGCTTAAGGCCCAGTCATCGACGTTGACAGAGCGACCGGAGGCCTGGCCGGCGGTGCTAGTGTGGCCGAATTTACGGAGGACGCGTTCGAGGAGGTCGACGGCGGACTTGAGGTTCTCGACGTTAATAGTTTTCATGATGCCGTTTTCGGCGAGGGTGACCTTGATAGTTTTCCGGATCACTTCGTCCAGTGTGGGTTGGCTGACCGGGCCGATCTGCGACGTCGCCCCTGCTACCACCCCTACCGTCCCCGCTGGCGTCGTCGGCCTCCCGAAGCCCCCGCGGCCTACCTTGAACCCAATGTCCCGGATAACGCCACCTGGCGTCCCATATCCTTCCCCTGCTGCTCCTCGCGCTGAGTCCCCATTACCTCCAGCTGTCCCACCTTCGAGAATACTTGTCAATCCGGGGACGCTGCTTCCAGGGAGCGCACTCGAGCTCATACCACGACTAGGCGATCCTGCACCTAGCCATCATTGTGAATTGAAAAAAAAAAAAAATGGCGAGTCAGTATTATTGGATGAGGCTTTTACTAGAATTGATCAAAAGAAAGAGGAGAGAACAACTGACTGGTTGGGCTGGTACTAACGCTAGAATTCGCGTTGGGGTTATTGGATGATGAGGTAGCGATTGAGATAGGTTTAGTGCCGGAGCCGATGAGGGTACTGCTGAGACTTGGGGCCCTACGATGATCGGATTTCTTGATAAACAAGGAAGCCTGTGAGACGGGGGCGGCGGGCGGGGTAGCAGCGCCAGAGGAGCTGGTGGAGCTGGTGGCCATGGAAGCTTTGCGAGTGAGCGCGCTGGCCAGGTTGCCGGGGGCGGGTGCCCGGGGAAGGCCAAAATCGCCATTCCATGGGTTAGGATGAGCTGCGGCCCCACGGCTAGAGATGAGGTTGCTTGAGGCATGTCCGGTGACACTGGGTGCTCGCTCGCGAGTGTTTGTGGTAGAGGGTAACGAGGACGGGGAGGGTGTGATGATGGAGCCCGGATCTGTGGCCAACCTGTTCCGACGGGAACGTCCCCGATCGGCTGCACTGAGGTACTCGGAGGAGGGGGGCGTGTTAGCGCTAGAAGGAAGCTGTGAGGTGGGATGTTGAGGGAGTGCAAATTCGGGATTGTAATTGCCGTTGGTGCGGGGAGAAGGGCCCGTGAGATTGCTTGTCCGGGACGTGATTGGTATCTGAGGTAAAGGATGTAAGAGACTGGAGGAAGTTTGTGTTGGGTTTGGGGGTAAAGATGAGGATGAGGATGATGTGGCAGTGCTGGTTGAGGTTGGCTGAGATCGATTGGAGACGGAACTGTTGGTAGACTGATAGGCTCTTGGGAGGCCTTCCACACGTTCAGCGAGTCGCAAGGGTGGAGGGATTGATTTGGGGGGTTGGCGTAATGAGCCGGATCGGGATCGGGCGGGTGAGAGATGAGAGGGGAGAGATTGGTTGAGGTGATCGGAGGAAGAAGAGTGCTCGAGGGTCCAGTGCGGGTGAGGGGTGTGTGAGTTGGGTGAGATGGAATGAGCCTGAGCTTGCTGATAGAGGTTAGGAACGGAGCGAGGTGCGGAAGGGGTTGGATGATGATGAATGGATTGATTACTGAGCAGTGGATGGTGGGGTCTTGGCGGTTGTTGTTGTTGTTGTTGTTGTTGTTGTGTCAATCCGGTGGTGGAGGTGGTGAGACGTTGTTCTCTCTCTCGCAGGCAGCGTTGCTTCAATTCTTTGACGGCGACGACTAGTTTGACCCGATCACCGACTTTAGTGACACCCATTTCCTTGAGTGCGGATTGATCGACGTCCAGGAGGATGTCGCCGACGATATCATTCTCGGCGAAGATGGATGCGAGGTGGGGCAGTTTGACATCGGCGAGCCACTTGGCGACGTGCTGGTCGTCCCAGGTCTTGAGGAAGTCGATGAAGGGTCCGTTGGTGGTCTGGGAGAGGCCGGGGGAGGGATGTGCGACATTGTTGAGCGAGGCTTGGCGGTTGAGATGAGGATGGGTGTTGGTTGATGATGAGGAGGTGCTGTTGCTGAGTGAATTTGGCTCGATGTTGGTGGCTGATGGGTGATAGTGGTGGTGGTGGTGGTGGTGCTGCTGCTGCTGCTGTTGCTGGTGGTGGTGCTGGTGTGTGGGTGGGAGTGGGAGTGGCTGGGAGTGGAACTGGTTTGGTGATCGGAGTGGGGGAGTGGGCAGCGATGAGGGGAGTGGTTGTTGTTGTTGTTGTTGTTGGTGTTGCGGTGGGAAGGGTGGTGTGGGTGGGATGCGTTCGTTCTGTTGGATGCTGTTACTACTACTGGTGTGGTTGGTCCCACTAGTGTTAGTGTTAGTGTTAGTGTTAGTGTTGGTGGTAATAGCTGTGGGGGATTGGTTAGTGGAGGCGTTAGACTTGGGCGACTTCTTGGAGAGCGAGTGAGATCTCGACAGTACGAGTGAGGGTGGCCGTGGTCTGATCTGTCCCTTTGCCATTATAAACAATTCACTTTCTATCTATAACTTGTATCTATCAGTGTAGCACTATGTAGAACTGCTAATTGACTTTATCTTCTGAAAAGCTTGCCATCTGCAAAGAAAATCTCAAAAAATTAATTAATCATCAACCCATGATGACATAACACTATCCGCAGCAGCACCCGCCGCAACCACACCCGCAGCTCCCCCGCAAGTCCATACAGATTTCAATCAAAATTCAAAAAGAAATAGGGATGGGTATGTATGTATATCGCTACTAATAAAACACATCCAATGTATAGTCTCGCTGTCTAAATAAAATCATGCATTTTGATCTATTTATCTCGTAGTGCTCAGGAAATAATGCATGTAAATAGCATCCAGTATTCTCATTAAACCATACGAAAAAAAAGATCAACGAATTGCTTTGATTTAAGAAAAAAAATATGCACAACACATGACGGGTGTTTGATTCAGCAAACAATTCAAATGCAAGAGGGGTGAATCATTCCGTGACGTCTGATGTCTTCTTCTTCTTATTCTTCTTGCTCTTCTTCTTATGTTCCACTTCTTTCTCCTGTGAGTCTTTTTCGACCTGCGGGGTACCTTCGTCTTCTTCTTCTCCTCCTTCCGTAGCAGTGGTATGAGACGCCCCTTTCTTCCGTTTCAGTTTTTGGGGCTCTTTGTTTTGTTCCACACCTGCTGACTCGACCCCATTTTGCTGGAGGAACTGGGTCAATCCTTCCATCAGTTTGACGATCATCGGAGACTGAGGTGATGCTGGGATCTCAGCCGAGAAGTCGCTCAATGTCTTGATCTCGTGGCTAGACCATATCGTCCAATGACTCCTGTTTGTCGCTTCCATCTTGGTGCGCTTACGCAGTGCGCTGTTCATCATTTTAATCAATGCCGTCAAGCTCTTGAGTCCCGATAACAGTTCCTTGGTGGGTCCATCTGCTGATTTTCTCGTAGCAATCACCTCCCTTTGTGAAAGAATGGCCTCCTTGAGCCGCCGTATGTAGCTATCAAACTGAAGCACTGATTCAGGCCCACATTGATTCTGGATAGCCGTTTAAAAAAAAAATAAAAAAAAAGGAGAATTCAATTTAGAAAACCAAGAAATCTAATCAAGTTTTTTTTTTTTTTTTGCAATCGGACTTACTTTGGGAGGATACCCGTTTATCAAGATAGATACTAGATCCAACATCTGCTCGCGTCGATAGGCGTTCAAAGTGGACGAGTCAAGAGATAGGTCAAGAATTTCATTTCTCAACAGCCAGCCGAATGCTGGAAACCGTTTGAAAATCATCGAAAAGAAATCAGGCCGAAGTTTAGACGACCGTTTCGAGCAAAAATTCTTCAGAGCATCTTGATGTTGTTTGATGAGAATCTGGAGAGCTGATTGGCGTTCACTTTCCATAACAAACGAGGAGGTGTGGCACTGCACCATTTCGATCAACCACAAGTTACACTTCCCACACGATTTACCCGTATCGGCTGTCTGAGTAGTCTGTGCAATCAAATGCACTGCCGTCATGATCTCGCTAATCTCGGCGAGAGAAAGTGGTTCCCCCGCTAGGCTGCGGTCCGACTGAGTAGACGTCAGGCGAGTAGCATCTTCGAGAATCTTCATCACTTTCTTCTTCATCGCCACCTCACTGGGATTGATTTTTCCGATCAACTCCAGCAGGGGCTTGATCAGTCGAGCAAGCGTTGCGGGTGCTGGTCGAAGCTTAACAAATTTCCCAATCAACTCCAAGATTTTCATGCGCAGGTGAAGATCTTGAGTGTTGTGCACTGCGGGAGAGCATGGGTGGTCAGTGTAACTAGCTTGTCCAAGATGATGTGTTGTCACCACCTACTTCGAGTCAACTTCTTGCCCGTGCGTCGCTTAAAGATGGCAGCCAAGTTGGCGTCCAAAGCAAGCATCTCATCGTCATTCATCAGCTCCGATTCATCATCAGAATCATCATCCGATCTAGCGGCTTGACTCAAAGCATTTCCCAGGGCCGCTGCAACATCGTTCCTGAATTCTTCATCAATCGATTCGCCATCCGTGATAGTTTCACCATCCCCATCAGACTCGTCGTCATCGTCGTCTTCTTCGGCACTTGATTCTTCATCAGCCGAGTCTTCATTTTCGTTGGCTCCTTCAGACCCTGAGCTAGCGCCATCCATATCTTCATCATCCAGTGGGCTTTCCGGTGGATTGATGTGCTAAAATTGGTCCCCCGCCCATTATGGTTGTCAATCGCTTTAGGAGACATATCATTATTTTCGGTTTATGAAAGCTTACGTCAATCAGTAATTGGAGACTCTGTGCACCAATGCAATCCGAGAACGAATCGAAATTAATCTCCACAACCGTCCTCAACAGCGCGATCGGCCACGAGAGTAAGAATAAAAGACATTCCGTAAGGTTCGCCATCGCAGGGGCCAAGCGTTGGGAATGATTGAATTCTCCATCAGGCGGTAAGAGAGTTCCCACATCCTTATTCAGTCGCTTTATGATGAATGATGCCCAATATGACCATCAGCGCTGCGCGATTTAGTGTGAGGAATGGAACGCAAAGCACAAATCTTACCTCAATTAGCGGCAATGCTTCTGTCCACCCATCTTGGTCATCATACGTCATGAGATACAGAATGTCGCAGAGCAACACCAGCGCTTCTTTCTTGTTATGAAGCTTGGATGATTCAGTGTTGGCGCCTCGGCCACGCAGCTCTTTCACGTTCTGGCGAATGGATTGGATACATGCCGAAGTTTCTAGGGCTTCCGCTGGTTGGGAACTTCCATGAGAAGTCACGATCTCGAGAATCACTTGGGAAGGCCTGAATCCATGGAGTGGATGGGTCGCTTGGGCCGTTTTCGGCTGGTTCTTTTTCTTGTCAAAGAATTGCATCCTGGTTCGTTCAACCAGGTCCAACAGGCACGTGTACAGCCGAGCTTTGCAAAGCTCTCGTAGATGAGCAGAGAATGGAACAGCAGGATTGGTACTTCGTGTTGTGTATTTCTTAGGTTTCTCGCAAGAAACTTCGCCAAAGAATGCGCAGAGGGTAAGGCAGCGAAGGATTGAGGTGGCACAACCAATCGTGCAGGCCGGCGTGTTCATGTTGATGACGCTGCAGAGCTGCGTCAGCATCATCTCCCGGAAAAGTTCCCGCGAAGATTGCAAATCTTGTTCTTCTTCAGCTGGCGCATCAACGACAGGTTGAGCACCAGACCAAACAGGCGAGCCTTGTTGGAATGCCGAAATCAGTTCTTTGGTCCAGAGGTCAAGTTCGGGAGAAAGCATTTTGAAAACCAACGAGCGGGTCAATTTCTGATGACAGTTGTGATCGAAATTCGGGGCAAGAGCTCGGATGCGAGATGCGAAACCTTTCGCAAGAGCCGATCCTGCTGCCTTATTTTGTTCCACCTGTGACACTACATTTGAAGCGACGGATAGGGCCATCTTGTGGAGCAAGCGATCCGTGGCGGCCAGCTGTACTTGCAAAGTGTGGACACCATTCAGCGTAAGAAAGTCGGGCTTCTCTTGGCATGGAATGAGGTCTGATTCTAAAAGATTGTTCAAGATAAGAAATCCGTGGGATCTACGAGAAGGACTGGATTTCTCCGCAAAATAGTAGCGCTCAAATAGTTGATTATAGAAGTTGGACAATGTGAAGTTGCTGGCTGAGCGAGAGGCTGATATCAGAATCCGGTGAATAAAATGCGGGCAGGTGGGTAGGTCTGGTGTGCTCGATAGCGTCTTTCCATCCGTTTCAGTTGGGCCTGTTTGAGCGAGCTGCGAGAGTGGCATGCCGTCAATATTCATGAGGATAGCAGATAATTTTTCCTGGTTTGCTTCGCTGAGAATTTGCTTATTGGGAAAGGTTTTTGAGAGGATTGATTCCCAGGCGAATTTGACGGAGTGTTGCTGGAGTAGTATGATTAACGCTAGTTTTTCTAGCGTTAAGACCTCCGTATTCGTGAGGAACATCTCAGCGATTTGGTTCAAGGCACCAGACTGAGCAAGAGTCGACTTGGGATGAAGCAGAATTTGCATGGTTATGTCCAAGACGAGCACTGATCCGACGCCTTGTGAGAGCCAGGGTGCTCGACGAGCCAGGTCGCAGAGCTCTTCCAGTAGCTTTTTCAATAGGGTGGATTGTTCATTGCCGTGCTGCGCCGAGTCCCGCGAGTCTTGAGGCGTTTCGATATCCCGGAAAAGTGCACCTGACTCGGCGATGCATTTTATTCCGAACAATCTGCCGAACTGCGAATCACGTTCTTCACTCGCCTTCATAGCACTCTGTAACGGGGTTGCCGATATGATCAAGTCGAAAATGGATAGCGGAGATAGCTGTGGGAACTTTTGGATAATCTGGCAAGACCGATTTCCAACACCATAAGATTGGCTCGATATCAGCCTCACTTCAATCGAATGGACGTACGTTAGGCTGGGGAGAGAAAAGACAAAATGGAGAATGCTTACTTGACATAAGGCAATGGAAAAACCAAGACGAGCTCCTGGTGTTGGGCTTGCTAGTCCACGAACGAGTCTTTTTAGGGTATAGTTCAGGTCATTCGAATTTGAGAAGTCAGCCAAGCAGGGATCTGAGCTATGAGGAGGAGGCGGTTCGACTTGAGTAAGATGGTAGACGATCGAGCAAGCAGCCAAAACTCGCTCGTCAAGATTCGAGCTGGATAGGCTGCCAAATAGTGACATGATCCTGGCCGACATTCTCGGGCTTGTTGGATAACTTGATCAAAACACTAGACAGTCCAGGGATCCTTGATAAACTTGATCAAGCAACGGAATCAACGATATTGGGGTTGGATCTGTTGGGTTGACCAAGATTCATGCGGCTCGGCGAAAATTTGCCTCAACTTTCGACTCCCCAGTCAACTTGTGGGTGCTCTGACAGAGGCGACCTGTGCTCGGGGAATCGCGGGGAGTTCATAACACCCCGAGTTTTTGTTACACTGTCAGGTACGGAAGCCCCGAACTTAAGAGCATCCCCACCGGGGGAGGTAAACCGTGTAAGGTTTCACTGTGGGATATCAACTTTGTACATTTCATATTTATTTTATTTCATTATTTTTCCTTAGTTTCATTGTAATAATCTCACGACTCAAGAACACATCATTTCATCATTGTCATGCTTTAGTCTCTCATCTACCATTACTTCTCCATATAAAAGCTTGTGTCTAGTCAGATGTGTTTTCCTCATTGTTTCTCTCCACATCTGTCTAGCCTGAAAAATATTAACACATATTTTTCACTTCTTATAGGTTTGTATATAGTTCTTAATCATCTGAAATATCATCATTGTTTCTCTCCACATCTGTCTAGCCTGAAAAATATTAACACATATTTTTCACTTCGTATAGGTTAAAAGCCGGCTCTACGATCATGTCGGGATCAAGACGCACAACTTCCAAGTCAAAACTAGAAGATCAAACGGAGCGGGTCAAGACACCCAAAATACGATTATCGCCGTCCAATGCCCAGGATGAAACACAACCCAATGACATTGCGACACAACTCTTCAAGCTCGAGCTCAAGAACAAAGCCGCCATGCGCACCAGCGCCGAAGCCAGGAACACCACCGAACAGACTACTTGTGGGATTGGCAAACTTGAAGAACAAATAGGTCGCATGGTTAACGCAATAAATAAGGTCACCAATGGCATCAACACCGTAAACGCCAAGGTAGCCACGATGGCATCAGCAGACAAGAATGTGGAATCAACATCCCGGACCTACGCCAAGCCGGAAGAAGAGTCCTCGCCAAAGTACTCTTTTCATATGAAGAACTTTCTTAAGGACCCCATGTCCCTCCACCAATCCATCCACTCCAACATTGAGCTCCTTCAATTCAAAGAGGCCAATTACACTCTCTGGGAATGACAAATCAACACTACGCTTGATTTTGTCTTCCATACCGACTCCTTCCTATCATCCAACGGATGGCTACTTTTAAACCCTGATCACTGACCATCTGTCATGATCCTCTTTAGGTCAACAGTCGACCAAGTGCTATCCACAGCAACAGCCGTGGCTAAAACCCCCATTGCCATCTACCAGCTTCTCAGCGATTGATGTAAGCGAAGCGACCGGCAACACAAATTGAATCTTGTTGCACGCCTCCGTGATTTTCACTCTGCCGAACGACAAGTATCCAACGCCAACTTCATCCAAGAATTCCAAGAATTTTTTGTTGAAGTACAACAGAAGCACATCAATATTGAAGAGCTTCTCGGCCTTGTTCTACAATCCATTGTGAAACCACCCGTGTCCGGTGACGAGAACGCCTTCCGGAACAACCTAAACCACCGACTTAATACTTCTGTCAACATTCCATCTTTTGACCGCGTCTGCCAGGAGATCACGCAAGTCAAAGGCAAGCTCATTGCAGGGTCTTCCTCTTCCAACCCAATCACCATCAACCAACTCCAACAGAAACCAACCAACAACTCCAACAACGAAAAAGGCAAACAATCAGAAAATCAGCCCAACCAACCACAACCCGCAGGCCGAGCAATCACCAACGTGTTAGCTTTCCAAGGTATTGCCCCAACACCCTCCCAGATGGCCGAAAAGGGATCCAAGTGTAACTACTGCCAACGCAACGGCCACTGGATTTCCGTGTGCCGCACCCTGATGCATGACATTGGCTCAGGGAAGATTCAGGTCCAACGGCCTTCCACGTCCGGGAACAACAACCCCAACAAGGTCCGCATCCGTGCCATCGATGCAAGGGAGAACGCCAGTGATGTAGTCCTTGTTGACTCAGGGGCTTCAGCCTGTGTAAGCAGGGATTCACCCTTCTTCACACTTGAACGTAGGCTGATTAAGCCTATCCCTGTTTTGCTGGCATCCCACAATTCGTCTCTGATTTTGACCGGCGTTGGCAGTCTGAAAATCCCAACTCCTAATGGAACCCTCCGCGTCCGCAACGTGTACCACCACCCCAACATTCCCTACGCAATCCTATCCCTTGGCATACTTGCTACTCACGGCATGCTACCTGTGTTCAATAACGAATGCGGCATGTCCCTCCATTTCAAGAATTGCACCTTCCACACCAAATTTTCCAACAACTGTTGGACTCTCCTCACCTCTCATTCCCCACCTACCATCCAAACATCTCCTCCTTCTCCCGATTCCACCGTCGTCGTATCCTCCATGACCAACAAACCATCCATGGAATGTGTCAAGTGGCATGAACGCCTTGGACACGCCAACGACAAAATTGTCCAGGAGTTAAACATTTGACCAACATGGAAGCCTTTCTTCTGCAAGAAATGCGTCTTGGCAAAGGCTACTGGTCATTGTTTCCTACCACCCTCCATTGTACCCAAGGAGGAACCTCTCAATCTTTTTGTCTCAGACGTAATGGGTCCGTTTGACAACAACGTCCACGGTTTTAAATTTGCTGTGACCCTACAGGATCATGCATTGATGTTCACTTTTGTATTGCCCATGCACTCTAAAGCGGACATACCTGAACGCCTGAATATATGGTTCAAGACGGTTCACACCCACCTTGGATGCTATCCTAAATTCCTCCGCTGCGACAACGGCGGCAAATTCACCTCCAAACGTTTCAAAAACATACTTGCCAAACGCGGCATCCAACTAGTCACCTCGGCCCCATATCACCCCGAAGAAAACGGCAAGGCCAAACATGTCAATCAAACCATCAACGACATGTCCCGGGTTATGCTCAACGGCTCGGGTCTACCTTTTGAATTTTGGAGCTATGCGCAGCAGACTGCCGCATACCTTCATGACCAAATACCACCTTCCCGTATCTCTCCTCGCACCCCCATTGAAGTCCTTTTCAATCAGAAGCCAACGCCCAACTACATTTTCCCATTTGGCGCACGAGCCCTTGTATTCTGTCCCACCAAGAAGCGGGACAAAAAGTTTTCCGCTCACACTGACAAAAGCTTCCTCATTGGTTACCCACCATCTGGAAAAGGTTGGCTCTTCTACAACAAAAACCTCCGCACCATCACGCAATTGGCAGACGCTGTGTTTCCCGACTATCAACAACTCCCCGTCTCTTCTTTCAACACTATTGCACAACAAGAAACCGTTGAAATCAATAACCTTTGCCTCAGCAAAGTCCCCACCGACAAGATTGCAGCAGCACAGGATCTCGCTATCCAGTCCCTCCCAGTCCGGTCCGACATTGCCATCCCCACAAATATTCATCATGCTCTTTCTGGGTCTGATGGCAATCGGTGGCGTCAGGCCGCTGAGGCTGAACTGTGTCAGCTTGAGAAACTTGGTGTCTGGTCTGTAGTCAAACCTGTCAAGGGAAGGAAAGTCATCAGCACCCGGTGGGTTTTTGCACTCAAACGTGATACATTAGGCGATATCACCAAATTCAAAGCCTGATATGTAGCCCGCGGTTTCAATCAACGGCCAGGCCAGGACTGTGGTGACACCTATGCTCCCACTGCATCTTTGGCTACACTCCGTTTGTTACTTCCCATCTCCGTCCAAAAAGGGTTTACCACCCACTCTTTTGATGTCAGCTCTGCTTATCTTTATAGTCCCATCAAGGAGGAGGTGTACGTGAAGCCTCCTTCTGAACTCCGCCCATCTCTCAAAGGCAAGGTCCTCCAACTGCACAAAGCACTCTATGGCACCAAACAAGCCGGACGATGCTGGTGGCTACATTTCAAGAAGATCCCCTCCGGTCTCAATTTCTCTGCCTCAGAGGTGGAGTCCTCTCTCTACGTCTACAAGTGTGACGACGTATCCATCTACATCTGGATGCATGTTGACAATGGGCTGGTGGTCAGCAACTCCGCGGAAGCTCTAGAGGACCTTTGCTCCAATCTGACACAGCACCTCAAAGTCAAGTGGAAGACCACTGTAGACCAAATCGTGGGCCTCAATGTCCATCACCTTGATTCGGGAATTCATCTTGAACAACACCTTCTCTCCAACCAAGTGGTGAATACGTATCACTGACGCGCAATACACCAGAATACTCCCCTATCTGACTCCTCCTTAGTCACATCCACATTCGCTCCCGTTGATACGACTTCCTTTCGGTCTGTCCTTGGATTGCTCATGTATCTCGCCTGCGGAACACGCCCCAACATCTCCTACGCGGTCAATCTACTCGCACGTTTTAGTCAAAATCCATCTGAGGAACACTGGTATGCCCTCAATCATCTCGTTGGTTACATCAAGAAGAATCCTCAGCGTGGGGTTCGCTTTAATCCTGGCCAACCCTCTGTGAAACTCTTTGTCGATGCCGGCTGGGGAGGTGAACATGAACGTTCCACGACCGGTTTCATACTTCAACATTATGGTAACCCCATCGCGGCGGGGACCAAACGCCAAGACGTTGTTGCAATTTCCACATGCGCCGCGGAATACGTTGCCTTATCCATTGCCACACAACACCTGGCTAACCTGAAAATTGTGCTAGACAACATTGATTCCATCTCCGAGTATGAAATTCTTTGCGACAATCAAGCTGCGGTTCTCGTTGCAACCAAAAACGCATCCAAGAAAAAGACTCGGTACCTCCAGCGCGCTTTCTATTTTGTCAACAATTTTGTCCGCCAAAACAAGGTCCATCTGTTCTGGATTTCCAACTCTGGTCAGCTAGCCGATATCTTCACCAAGCGTCTGGCGGCAACCAAACATTGGGAGGCCATTGCATCCATCAACGTTGCCGATACTCCCCCTACCGTCCCAGATTCTTAAATTATTTTTTTCTTTCTTTCTCTCTCTATCTTTTTCTTTCCTTTTCCCTTTTTCTTTCTATTTTTTTCCATCATCTCTCTCTATTGTTCTCTTGTCTAACCTCTCTAACATCTATATCATCTTTTATCTTGTTCACACAATACAACTTGGTCATACTTCTAAAATAAATCAAAGTTGGAGGGGGCGGTAAGGTTTCACTGTGGGATATCAACTTTGTACATTTCATATTTGTTTTATTTCATTATTTTTCCTTAGTTTCATTGTAATAATCTCACGACTCAAGAACACATCATTTCATCATTGTCATGCTTTAGTCTCTCATCTACCATTACTTCTCCACATAAAAGCTTGTGTCTAGTCAGATGTGTCTTCCTCATTGTTCCTCTCCACATCTGTCTAGCCTGAAAAATATTAACACATATTTTTCACTTCTTATAGGTTTGTATATAGTTCTTAATCATCTGAAATATCATCATTTTTTCTCTCCACATCTGTCTAGCCTAAAAAATATTAACACATATTTTTCACTTCTTATAAACCGGGTAGCCATCCGGTTTTTAGCTACCCAAACCCAAAAATTACCACCCACCGGCACCTGTGTATGTACACCTACTTGACACATACTAGAGCAGCTCCACCGCGGGAGGTAAACCCAGGTTCTAAATCATGATGAATAGAGACCGCCCGCAGCAGTTTGCCGACCGCAAGGGCTGTGGCATCCAGCCAGAGGCTCTACCTGAGGAGCTATGTACACAGCCGGCCGATTTTCTCAGCCAAAGGGCAAGATTTAGACGCCCCCGTGACTCCGCAGAGGTGTCGCTTCCAAAGTGTGTGGAAGTGTTACACGTCACAGTGGCGCCGCGCTTAGCCGTCTTGTTGGCGCCTGCGTGGAGTCCCATCAGGTGGTCAGCGTCATTGTGACAACAAGGGTGTCATGTCGTTTTGGTAAGAAACAGGTGGGTAGGGTCTGCGCACCCACAAAAGCAGCCTGCGGCCGCGGGGCTCAAACCCCTGCAGCGCACACAGGCGCCCCAAAGCCAACTTGGTTGCGGAGTGGCACGACCGTTAGGACACACCGCCTTGGGGGTTGAAGAGAAAATTCAAGTTAGGTCCTCCAATCATAGCAGTTTATGACTCTTGCTCAACTCCTTTTTTACACAAGTCTTTTTTTTCAAAAAAAAAAAAAGTTGAAAAGAGAATTGCCTTTTCAGGCGATTCACTTAAAATGCTTACGTATGACCCACTTTGCAAAGTACAAAATTGCAAGTGAGCCGGGCCGCGGTGACCAAAATCTGACCACCGGATTTGAGGGGCGTCATACTGGCCGCTTGGTGGCGCCGATAGGACCCAAGGCGTCAGGCAGGCGGCCGTAGTGCTGTCATAGTGATGTTAAAATTAGTGCTGTCGTGGGGGCGGCCCAACCAGTCGCACAACCCCAAAGTGACTGTATCGTCCAGGGGGCGTAGTCAAAACTTGAGAACCTCGCGCGGCCGTGTAGTTGAGGGGGTGAAGTGTTTGCGGTGAGAATGCTGGGTGTCGCAGACACATGTGCACATTTCATGTGTTTTGGACATCTCCTGGGAGGGATTGAGTTGCTAGAGGTGGAGACCCATGCCCGCCTGAGTGCCTGCCCAATTAGGGTGATAGGGCCTGCGGTGGGGGATTGTTTTTGGGTTTGGGTAGCTAAAAGTGAGATAGAAACCGGGTTTATCTCCCACGGTGGAGGTGCTCTAAGCAGGCACGCATATTTGTATGTCAGTACCTGCATACCCACACACCTTGGCCAAAAAACACCCCGGGCAAACCCAGGTCATGTACACCATGGGGTGGGTTTCTCAAAAACCCGCTTGTCCGCTGGACGCTTTTTGGTAAAAGCGTCAACAGACGCTTTGAGAGCGTCCGCTAGACACAACCTTGGTGAAGCACGCGTTGGACAATGGGAGCCAGAGCATCCAGTGGGTGCTTTGTGTTGCAAGCGCCCGTTGGAAGCTTTTTGAAGGCGTCCAGTGGGCGCTACCTGACAGAGGCACTCGTTGGACGCTACCATAAAGCGTCTTGTGGGCGCCTCTGTCAGGTAGCACCTATTGGACGCCTTCAAAAAGCTTCCAGCGGGCTCTTCAATATCAAAGCGCTCACTGGATGCTTGCAGAAAGCATATTCCAGTGGACACACTGAAGATCTACAATATAGATCTCACCAGCCAGCAATTATGCAAAGGCATAGTGGCCTTGCTGTTATCATCTGCCATTTCATGGTGGCTAGGGTGAAGAAAGTGGGTTCAAACCCTGTAGGTTGTGTTTTCTCCAGCTGGAGCCCCTCATCTTCTCACCTGGGCTGTCCAGCTTAGAACCATCCACTGGACGCTTCCTGGACCCTCCCCAGACGGTTCTGATCTGTTAGAGGTCAACCGCAGGACAGTTCCCAGGCCAACAAATTCTGGATGACCAATGGCCGTCCAGAAGTGCGCCCATTGGTTTTCTGCAGGGACCCCTGATGTAAGCCATACAGGTCACATGGTCCTGCATGCCTGTCATTTTATGGAGCACCTGTACAGCTAATCCCAAAAAATTTGCAATGTCAGGGGGCTCCCCCGGCCCAGAAATTTTCCTTTTTTTTCTTTTTGCACCACATTTTCACTGGACTATACAGGTCTGTATGAAACACAGCACCCCAGTCCCAAAAAGCCATCTTTTTGTTTTTGGGACTGGAAGGATGGGACCAGCACCATTGCAATCCTCTTGCAAAGTTACTGCTGGTCCAAATTATCCGGGCATTGTTGCTTGCACCCACAGGCAGTTGCAGAGCCTGTGTGGGGAGCCGGTTGACTCCCTTAGCCTGTACATCCTGCCATACAGAGTGTGTGGTGCAATTCTTTTTGAAAAAACTTGGTCCGGGGGTGCCCCCCAAGGCCGCAATGTCTGTGGGATTGGCTGTAACACATGCAGGACAACTATTGTGGGAGAACTCATGCAACTTTCATACAGCTGACATGCAAGGCTCAACTTACCGTACACTACTAACTGCTGGCATTATTGTAAGAATGGCAAAACTAAAGGTAGATTGCGTTAGGACATTTAAACAACTACACCATGGGGCGGGTTTCTCAAAAACCTGCTTGTCCGCTGGACGCTTTTTGAGAAAAGCGTCCAACAGACGCTTCAAGAGCATCCGCTGGATGCAACCTTGGTAAAGCGCCTGTTGGACGATGGGAACCAGACCTTCCATTGGCTTCTTTACCCTGAAAGCACCTGTTGGACGCTCCATGGAAGCATCCAGTGGGCGCTTTGAGATTAAAGCGCCTGTTGGACTCTTGATGGCAGCATCCAGTGGGCGCTACCTGACAGGAGCGCCCGTTGGACGCCACCATAAAGCGTCCAGTGGGCGCTCCTGTCAGGTAGCGCCCATTGGACGCTGCCATCAAGCGTCCAACAGGCGCTTTAATCTCAAAGCGCCCACTGGACGCTTCCATGGAGCGTCCAACGGGCGCTTTCAGGGTGAAGCGGCCAATGGACACGCTGCAGATCCACACTGTATGTCTGTCCAGCTGCCAATCAACAAATGGCCTTGTGGACTTGCGGTTATCACTCTCCATGGACAGCCGGGTGGGTTCAGGTTGTGGGTTCGACCCTGGCAGAAATCATTTTGCCCAGGTTAAGCAGCCCCTCATCTTTTCACCTTGTCCGGACGGGTTTGAAACCATCCATTGGATGCTTCCGGGACGCTACGCTTGGACCGTAAGCAAATCCGTCTTGTTAGAGGTCAACTGCAAGACGGTTCTCAGGCCACCAAATTTTGGACGACCAATGGCCTAAAGAAGTGCGCCCATTGGTCGTCTGCCGGGACCCGTGGTGTATGTACAGCAAATCCAAAAAAGGATGGCACAACTCAAAAAAATTTCTTCCTCCAAAAGTTTTTTGCAACCACAAACCTTATGCACCATGTGCATAAAGTTGCGCATTAGAACAATGAGTGTTGAATTTTCTTCCACTCCACCTGTCCTTTTTTTTTCTTCCCATGCAAATTATTAATGGCTCTCCGGCCTGGCATTACCCTCCTGATGTCTCTCCCTCCAGTCATTCAGGGTCATTGCCCATCCTTGTTTTCCTGATTCTTGTTCCCCGCCGCCAAAAATATTTTCTTGCTCATTCTCAATAACCTTTCAATCAATCAAACCATTTCTGCTATTCCTTATTCAACTGCCTTACCATTACTACGCACTGGACGTCAAGTTAATCAGTGTTAAGCTTCTCATGGAAGGGAAATCCCCATCCCAAATCAGCAAGCTGCTGGGGTACAATGTATCAGTGCAATCATTTTCATGGTGGAAAGCGCTGTTTATAGCCACTTGTGCAGGGGTGCGCAACCCAGCAGAATATCTAGCACAAGGACAACCATTGCTCCTCACTCTGGATCAATCGGACTTCATGTACAAGATCATCCAAGTAGATCCAACTTTATACGTTGACAAAATCCAAGCTTCAATAAAGACTCAGCTTGGTCTTGAGTTAAGCCGGTCAACCATATATGACAAGATCACTGTCTTCCTGGAGCTTCACCAGCTTGTTGCTTGCACTGTTGACCCAGCTCAATGCCCGTTCAAAAGCGCCCAGTACTCCATGGATGTAGCAAACATCCTGCCTGAGTATCTTGTTTTTACAGGTAAGGAAATTTTCCTTTTTGATATACTCATGACACATTTTGATTGAATTTTAACTGATTGGTGATTTCAATACAGATGAGAGCTTGGTTTGCACTGAGGCTCAGCAGTGCCAATACGCGTGGACACAAGTGAGGTCTTTCTCCGCCCGTATTTACAAGAAGCGTGGTGGCACTTGGTTCAGTCTCATCCCTGCAATCTCTCTTGATGGTGTACTCAAGGTGATAGTGCAAGATGGCACAATGTCACGTTTGGACTTTGAATTTTGCCTGGCCAATGTACTGGTCAGTCAACAAAGTCTATTCATTTATATGTATATTGGTACATATGCACATGTGCTCCGCTTGATAATTTTTTTTTTTAATTTTCTAGTTTCCCAGTATGGGCCTGTTCCCTGGCCCAAACAGTTTCCTAATTTTGGACAACTGCAAGATTCACATCAGTGCCAAAATGACTGAATTGGCCAACAGGAATCACATCATCATGATCTATCTGTGGCCTTACTCACCTGATTTGAACCCAATTGAAAAGGTTTTTTCTTGTTTCAAGATGCAGCTTTTGTTGACGTAGAGAGCTCGTTAGAAGTGATGATTTCATTACTAAGTGTGTGGTCAATTTATATACTACTAGGGAAATGCGCGTCTCTGCCGCGCTTCCGCCGGCCCCGGCTCCGGTCCTTTATCATCATGAACCCTTGCCATATGATTCACGAACAAGGTCATAATATATTGCAGTGCTCTCTTCTCTTCACGGTAATATGGGAAAATGCCTGGAAATGGAAATAGAGCATATGATGACCCAAATCACACTCCTTTATGATTACTACTGAAAACATTGCCACAGCAGAACAGTATACAACAACTACAACTACCAGCTCTCCAAAGGTCTGAACCAGAATCCCAGGCCCAGAACCAGTTGCCACCCATTGCAACACAGACAGAACCTCATCTCAAGACATCTTCTGTTAGCAGTGGCCGTTGTTGGAAGCTACACTAACCAAGCAGGAGCTCACGACTCCGGAATAAACAATTGGCACTATAGAACAACCAAACCTGTTAGAGCAATCCCGGGCCAGTCCGCATGTCTCAAACAATGTCAAAGAATAAATACTTACTTTCACGTGGACAGTATTGCCAACTATGGCCTTGATAGTGCCAGAGAATCACACCATGCTTCCAACACACACACGGCTCCCGTGGGCTGCCTCGCTGTGATGGGACATGTGCAAAACGACAAACCGGATCTGTCAAGCAAATCCACAGCTCAATATCTTGACATGAAAAGTCAGCATGTCAGGTGATACATGCACGCCGTCTTGATCAGGATCTACACCCTCGAGCCTGAACCCTGTTTGAGTGATTAGAATGTTGCCGGATATCAAGGGTGATGCCATTGGTTAAAACTCAGGCGGCGGTACATTGGAATAGCCGGCCAAGTCAACCTTCACGCTGAGTTGTGCACCATTCACACCTAGATCCAGTTGACCTCGGAAACAGACCCATTTGCCAAAAACCTCATCCAGTGATTGACGCGAAGGCAATGTCACGGAGTACAATGGGCAATGGTCCCGCTCCCAGCAACCCGTGATTGTTGGCTCAGTGACTTCCTGGTGGATTAGATACTTTTGGCCACCGTCCGCGACTCCAGTCCTGTCCAAAAGCTCCAAATACCCAGTACCGACAACATCCCACATAATTCTGTTTATAGGACCAAGCACTAAGTGCAAAGCGGAGCAGTTTTCCTCAGTTATATATATGGATGTTTTACAAATAACTGTATACCAAAGGTGTGAAGTTGACGGGGTGACGAAATAACAGGGTGATGAAATAAGCCAGCAAAGATTCAGTTTGGCATGAGTGACAACGGCACGCTTCAAATAGGCACCGACCCATGCCTGTTGCCGTCTTTTGACCATTTCCGGGCGCAAGCCAATGAATAATGTGCAGCGAGGTGATTTCTTAAGATTGCTTAATCCGGTCAATACAACAGCAATTCTCCTTATCAGCCGAAGTCAATGAAAACCCAACTGCAACTACCCAATCTGGGGAATTGGTTACATCCACTGATCATGGCCGGACTTTAACCCCGGCCCTGTTGTAATAGACAAAGGTCAACATCTGTTCAGTCCAGCGCCTCATTTGTCTAAAAATCCGTGGTTTTACGTTTTAGGAAGAAGTTAGTTGAGCCGCTTCCAAGTTCACAGAGACTCAGCACCGGAAGCGTGAATCAGCTAACAAGACTACTGCCCTGTGAATCCGGAATTGGGACCAATGAACACAGCGTTACAACAACTTCCCGGCTACTGCACTCCGTACAACCAAGAACTCAAATCTGGACCTCATCAATGCTGTTGCCAGTCCAACGCTACTGAAAGCCGGATTTGGTCTAGGCACCAAAACAAGGACATTATTATGGGCAGCACAAAGGCAAAGCAATCCGTTGGCTCAGTTGAAACCTTATAACCGCTGTATTTGGTCATACCGTCTGACTCCAAGCTATTGCCAAGACCTACATTTGGAACCAAGCGGTTTGGCACCGGACCGGAACTCTCAGCCTGTTGTTGATCCGCAGTTGGCAAAGTCCCTCCGGCCCGCAACCAATTTAAGAAATGACGCTGGCCCCCTGTTTCTACTTTTGTCATTCAAGCCTGAATGCCACAAACAACCTTGAATTCACATCTGTCCCAGGGACAGGATTTGTCAGAGTGCATTAGTGTTTATGGCTACCACCATAAATAGCTCTTGGGACACGTTTAACCTGGTTATTCCTTTGCAACCACATCACCACAACCACTCCCTTCTTTGACAAGACTTGCACTAATGGCGGATATTCCTGCAGCTGTGGTTTTGTCACCACTCCACTGTCAAAGTAACCTTCAGGTTGTCAACGTGGTAAGTGCTCTTTTCGCAACAAACACATTCCAGTAAATAAGAATTGACCGTATCCTGACAGCCCGGGGACGGAGGATTCACTAGGCAATTTGGTCATCTACGGAGGCCTGAGTCCTTCAACCCAAATGTCAACAAACCCTGGGGAAATGATTTTTTATTGAAGCCAATCCGCCCAACTACAGATTGTCTTCAATGCAACAACATTTACAACCTCTCTAGTAAACTCATGCCGGGGGTTGACGGCACCTCGCCCGTCCTCTCTTACCATCCTTCATCTGTCAGTAAGGTCTGCTCCTTATCCTCTGCCAAAGAGTATTTGACAGACAAAACTATAGTTTCTGAATCTGGTATTGTCCTTGGATGGTCACATGATGCCTACCATGATGCCGTACCCGGGTTAGAATTTCTTACAATCTGCCTTCGGCATTGCAACTGGGACCAACAAGTGGGTTGACTTTGACCTATGCTCACGTGCAGTGCTAATACCATTTCTCTTGTGACAGGGTCACAGAATAAGAAATTTCAATGCCAAGTACTTCATCAAAGCTTGGGCCCCGCTAATGCACATTGCTCGCCGGTTCAGGATTGGTCACCAAGCCCAACTAACTGGTCAGCTCTGGTCCTGGGACCCGGTAGCAAATACTCCAACAATCCAGGTGAGTTCAAGGACAAAATCACATCTCGTGAGCTGATAACTGACTGCTTTGTCCTGGTCTTCAACGCATCATTCCTCCCTCCACATCTCCCGCAACACATGGCCTGATTGCATCATTGCCTCCTGGCTGGCTCAAAAACCGACATGTTGCCAAGCTGATTGGCAATTATATCATGTGTCTGAACTATTTTTGTATTTGCCAATCATACTATTCTCTTCCCATTCATTTAATGGGCCATTGCCGCTGTGTACCCTGCAAAATCTTTTCCATATTATTACCATTTTTTGAAGCATTTGCCTTGTGTTAACCCTGGAGAAACATGACAACCTTCCGCCAAAGTGCAACGGTATCGGCGATGTGACCCCATTTACATGATTTTGACATAGTGAGCTGAGCTGTTCAAAAAATAACAAGGCAAGACACTGCCACAGATAGTCGGATTAAAATTTCCTGTGCCAACGCCAAGGCCTCCTCACGGCTTATGCTACAGGAAAACGCTGTGTTGACACCAAGGCACCCAGCCAGTTTGAGTCATTTTTAAAGCATCAAGAAACTCGCGCATTGGCCCCTATTGACTGTACACAGAAGTTTAACCTGTGCCAGCGGATGTGACTTGTCCTCCAGCGATTGGCTGATTTACTGCTAACCAACATC